>PITA01000558.1:0-102748 GCA_004023965.1 Spilogale gracilis
AAAAAAAAAAAAAAAAAAAAAAAAAAGAAAAGTCCAGTCTAAGGGCGCCTGGGTTGCTCAGTCATTACGGTCTGCCTAAGCTCGTTCCTGTTTCCAGGGCCCTGCATCAAGCTCTGCATCCGAGCCCCGCGTCAGTGGGAAGCCTAGTTCTCGCTCCCTCTCCCTCTCCCCCTGCTTGTGTTCCCTCTCTAGCTGGCTCTGTCAAATACATAAATAAAATGTCAAAAAAAATAAACAAAAATTAATTTAAAAAACCCGCTCTATTTAGCATTATAGTCATGGCAAAGTGTCATCTTTGCAAATAATTTCTTAATCGTGTGGGCATATAATTCCAACTGCGGCCTGGTTGACTTGGGGCTCCTGGAGGCGATTTACTTCCTGGTCCGTTGTGTCTGTGAGGTTCAGCAGCATGAAGCTTTCGTGTCATTAGGAACACATTTAGATTGATATCCACTGAATCTAGGCCCCTCTTCGGCTCTGGCCCGGTACCAGCTAGTTTATATCTTAAATCTGACCAAGAAAATACGGACAGAGGCTATTTTTGAAATGACACTCTCCTCTTCTTCTAACCAATGCATTCCAAGATTCTGATAGAAATAGAAAGCGTTTTAGGGCACACGTGGAAAAACCATGATTTAAGAAAAATGTGAGCATGGATTTTTTTATGTTCTGATAAGCGAAGGAGAAAATATGGAAGAGAAAATTCAAAGAATCTAGAAGAAACCCTGAAGAATAAGCCTTTTAGCCAAGAAGAAAGATTGCTAGTTGTTGGCTGTATTCAGAAGATTTGCATTTTTGAAGTTAATGACTAATATAATAAAAGGTTCCAGTTAAATTATTACAGTGGCTGCTTGCTTCAGGGCAAGTGATAAACCTTTGAGGTTTTAAAACATATTCTTCAGTCTGGCAGGAGTAGGTATTTTAAATTCTTGCAAGCTATTTCTTTAATCTCTGTAACTTTTTTTCTACCTGGCCTCATGGACCTGGCCCGAAAATGAAAAAAAAATTTTTTTTTATAGAAAAATATTGGTATTTGGGCACAAATCGGTTATATTAAGAGAGCTGAGGGTTCCATGGAAATGCTATTTGGTTAGTAATCTATGAAAATTTATAGCTGCATTTAACTGCCTGAAATGCAGCATGTTAGGGTTATCCTCCTTTTGAGCCTTGGTGTGATTCCACCTTTGACACGCGCCTTGACAATGACCTTGAAATCAAACCCGCCCCAGGAAAGCCAGCATTTGTCTTAACTGTGACACCGGGGCTGATGGCTCAGCACTCGCCTTGCATCAAAGAGGCCGGGCAAGTGGAAATTATACAGTGTGGCTCTGCTCTGACGTAGAAGGATGCTAAGAGTCCTCTATTTTGCCTCCTGACTGATGCCTTTAATCCAGCGAGCTCCTCGTACTGCAAACAGAGGGCCTCAGAGCAAAGCTCCGGAAAAGGAACACGATGAGAAAGAACTGAATATACAAAAGCACTTGAATAAAATGGACCATATCGTGATGCCGAGAATACAAATGATCAAACCCACTCTTTTTCTATAAATCTCAAGTTCTGGAAAAACACTGGGATGTAGTGACGAGCCCTGACTTAGAGGCTTCTCTAGGGCTGATGCTCTGGAAAAGCTAAAGGCTTTGCTTGACGGCAGGTTCCAAAGACCCTTTCTCTCTACCTTATTTGAAGGTACAGGAAGGTATAGGAAAGTGGTTAGAGTCAGGTACTGGAGACTGGCAGGCTGGGACCAAACCCTGGCTCCATCACTGATGGGCTGAGAGTCAGTGGAGAGGTCATCTAAAAGTCCTTGCTTTAGTCTCTTCGTCTGTATAACCGGGATAAGAGCAGCATGTCACCGTTAGCTTCTGGTAACGTCGGTAACATTTTAGAACCACGCCTGGCGCAGAGCAAGTGTTCAACAAATTCAGCTCTTACTGCCAATAGCATTTTAATTTTTGTGAAGGAGGGCCCTGTAAGGAAAGGAAGAGAAAAGGAAGAGAGAAGAAGAGGAAACCACTGGCTTCCTGTCTTTTTTCCTTTACCTTTCCTCCCATCTCCTTCCTCTCTTCCCATTTCTCTGTCTTTGCCCCATCCCAGGAGGGCTCAGAAGCCAAGGAACGGGTGCTGAGCACGTCGGAGTTCTGTGGTGCACGTGGCGCTCTTCCAAAGGCCAGGAGGCTGAACTCCCTTCCTGGCTTTTCCACTGACCAGCTGTGTGGCTGCTTTTCTTATCTTCTGTATTAGTTTGCCAGGCCTGTGGTAACAAAGTACCACATTCTAGGGTGCCTGGGTGGCTCAGAGGGTTAAGCCTCTGCCTTTGGCTCAGGTCATGATCTCAGGACCCTGGGATCGAGGCCCGCATTGGGCTCTCCCCTCAGCAGGGAGCCTGCTTCCTCCTCTCTCTCTGCCCACCTCTCTGCCTATTGGTGATCTCCCTCTCTGTCAAATAAATAAATAAAATCTTTTTTAAAAAGTATCACATCTAGGTGGTTTAGAAGAACAGAAATGTAGGGCCTCACAGTTGGGGATGCTAGAAGTCTGAACCAAGGTGCTGACAGGGTTAGTTCCTTCCGGGGCTGTGCGGGAGAAGGTGTTCTACGCCCAGCTCTGATGACTGGCTGGCCACTCAGACGCCCCTTGGGTCGGAGAGGCGTCATTCTGCTCTCTGCTCTCACAGTTGCATGGTGTTCCCAGTGTGGGCATTTGTGTTCAAATTTCCCTTTTTCATCAGGACGAGATTAGAGGCCCACCCTACACTCGTGTGACCTCATCTTAACTAATTATATCAGGGATGAGTCTCTAGCCAGTTAAGCCTACCTTCTGTGGTACTGAAGGTTAGCACTCAGCATGTGAGTTCGGCGGGAGGGGGACTGACGCACTTCAACCCCCAGTGCCAAGGGACAGTTTTCAGTCTTCTGAATGCTGGCTGTGGCCGTGATTCTCCCGGAGAGCCATAAAGTATGCATAATACTTCTGATACTTATCTAACTGGAGGGCACTCTTGTTCTGCTGTGGAGAATCATGACAACCCAGTGCTAATCGTGACAGCCTTCTGGGTAGTGCTGCTGGGGCTGGTCCTTCCCCATCCTGAATATGGACGATCAGGGCTGATGAGAACCAGGCACAGAAAAGAAAGGCTTCCCCCAAAGCTCAGGGCCGAGCCCCCCACCCCCCAGACTCTCCCACAGCAGCACCCTGCCTGTCTGGGCTTACTTCACCGAGACGATGGGTGTTGGGAAGCCAGCAGCCCCTCACTGTCTCATCAGATCCTGGAGGCGGGAATAGGGGGTGAGGGGTGAGGGGTGGGGGTGTGGGTAGTAAGACCCCAGGGGGCCTCTCTGGCTGTGGATGGCAGGGAGACCAGGAGGCTATACATTTGCATTCAAGCAGCTGGGATCCCATACAAAGTAGAAGGGAAAGCCCACAAGGGAGAAAATGACTTACTCATAAAATTTTAATAAATAGGTTAAAAGAAAAACCTGCCTCAGCTTCTTTTTATGTTGCTGTCAGCAAGCCCATCTCTTGGAGCTAGCTGACATTCTTGTTGATAGTGTTGTTGAAAGCACTCCAAATAAGGTAATTACCCAATAAAGTTAATATTAACCAAATTGCGTGGAACTTGAATTAAAAATATATCTGATTGCAGGATTGAAGCTCAAGTCATGTGTCTTACTCACTGAATGTGCGGTTTGCCTGCCTCCAGAGCAGGCAGCATCATGGGAAGGAGGGCGCCATTTATATTCAGAAGGTGAAGCCACTCACAGGAAGAGGACCTCCAAGGATGCCTTATCCGCTACTTCAAGGCAGCAAGGGAACGAGGTTTCTGCTTTCTACTTTATCTCTGCGTGATGCTTCCGTTCACTTCGCTGGGCACCAGTGCTGGTTAGCACAGCCTGCTCTTCCCCGGGAAGAGTGAGCTAAGGTGGCCTTAGAATGGGAGAAGGCACTGCTCTGTCCCTTGTAGGGTTGCTGCGAGACAGCTCATGCAAAGGCCATTACATTTGAGCAGAAAGAGTGCAGGACGTGGGGGTCAAAAGAACTGAGTTCCAACAGTTTCTGTGTCATTAACTAATTGAGTGATTTTTGGCAAGTCAGTTCCCTTCTTTATGCCTCATTTTTCTCATGTGTCAAATGATGGTTAAAAAAAAAAGCCACTTGATTCCTCTAGTGTGAGAGAATAAAAAGAATAATAGACATAGGCGTATCAGGAATATAAGTAGCTATCATTGGCCTTAAGTGATTGCTCAACAGGGAAGTTGTCATTTTATGGTATTAAAACAATAAAACAGAAACTAACAAAAATCAAAAATGAAACTAAGGAAACCCCCAAGAAACACAAGTCCAGGACCAGATGGCTTCACTGGTGAATTCTACCAGTGTTCCAAGAATGAATACCAATCCTTTTCAAATTCTTCCAAAAAACGGAAGAGCAGGGAGCAACTTCCAAACTTACTTTATGAGGCCAGCATCACTCCGATAACAAAGTCAAAAAAGGATGCATCACACACACAATTATAGGCCAATATTATGATGAACGTAGATATAAAACTCCTCAACAAAATATTTGTAAACCAAATTCAACAATGCATTAACAGGATCATATACCATGCTCAAGTGGGATTCATTCCAGGGACGCAAGGATGCTTGAACATCTACCAATCAGTGCGATACACACATTAACAAAATGAAGGATAAGATCACACAGTCATCTCAATGGATGCAGAGAAAGCATTTGACCAAAGTTAGCATCCATTTATGATGAAAACTCTTAACAAAGAAAATACAAAGGTATGGTATCTCAACATAATGGAGGTCACATATGACAAGCCTGCAGCTAACGTCATACTCAATAGTGAAAAGCTGAAAGCTTTTCCTCTAAGTTCAGGAAGAAGACAAAGATGTCCACTCTTATCACTTTTATTCAACATAATATTGGTACTCCTAGCCAGAGCAACTGGGCAAGAAAAAGAAATAAAATGTATATAAATTGGAAAGAAAGAAGTAAAACTGTCACTATTTTCAGATGACATATTACATATAGAAAAATCTTACAGACTCTGCCAAAAAACTGTTAGAAATATTAAATGAAGGGGCGCCTGGGTGGCTCAGTTGGTTAATCCACTGCCTTCGGCTCAGGTCATGATCCTGGAAACCCGGGATCGAGCCCCACATCGGGCTCCCTGCTCCGCGGGAAGCCTGCTTCTCCCTCTCTCAGTCCCTCTGCTTGTGTTCCCTCTCCAGCTGTGTTTCTCTCTGTCAAATAAATAAATAAAATCTTTAAAAAAAAAAAAAAAAAAGAAATATTAAATGAATTTGGTAAAGTTGCAGGATACAAAATTAATATGCAAAAATATGCAGCAATTTCTATACAATAATGAACTATCAGCAAGAGAAATTAAGAAAACAGTCCCATTTGCATGTGCATCAAAAGGAACAAAATACCAAGGAATAAATTTAACCAAGGAGGTAAAAAACTTATACCCTGAAAACTATAAGGCATTAATAAAACAAACTGAAGACAATGCAAATAAACAGAAATATATTCCACACTCATGGATTAGAAGAATGTTGTTAAAATGTCCATGCTATCCAAAGTAATCTACAGATTCAATACAATCCATATCAAAATTCCAATGGCATTTTTCACAGAAATAGAGCAAAAAACTCTAAAATTTTTATGGAACCACAAAAGACCCTGGATAGCCAAAGCAATCTTGAGAAAGAAGAGCAAAGCTGAAAGCACCATGTTCCCTGACTTCTAACCATATTACAAAGCTACAATAATCAAAGCAATATAGTATTGGCATAAAAACAAACACAAAGATCAATGAGACAAAATAGAGTCCAGAAATAAACCCAAGCAAATATAGTCAATTAATTTATGACAAATAAGCAAAGAATATAAAATGGGGGAAAGGACAGTCTCTTCAATAAATGGTTCTGGGAAAACAGGATTCCTGTTAGGTTGAACTGTAGGGGTTGCCATATCTCAGGTCACAAGGCTGACTGCCAGCAATTTCCTATGGCTCCATCTAACTGTTTGCCTCCCTCCTGCACAATCCTAATCTGGAAGTTCTGGGCTTTAGGATGTTTTCTGGAGAATGCCTTGTACTTAGAAAGGCAAAGGGAAATGACATTAATATTTCTTTTTTTTTTTTTTTACTTTAAATTTATTTTATTTTTTCAGTGTTCCCAGATTCATTCCCCATTCCCCACACCCAGTGCTCCATGTAATAGGTGCCCTCAGTACTCACCACCAGGCCCTCCCCTCCCTCCAAGTTCCCCAGTTTGTTTCTGTGTCTAAAGTCTCTCATGCTTCATTTCCCTCTGCGAATTACCCTACTTCCCATTTCCTTTCCTTCTCCTACTGTTCTCCATATTACTCCTTATGCACCACAAGTAAATGACAAATGTGATACTTGACTTTTCCTACTTGGCTTATTTCATTCAGCATAATCTCTTCCAATCCAGTCCATGTTGCTACAAAAGTTGGGTATTCATCCTTTCTGATGGAGGTAGTATTCCATTGTATATATGTACCACATCTTCTTTATCCATTCATCTGTTGAAGGGTACAACTGTGGCTCTTTCCACAGTTTGGCAATTGTGGCCATTGCTGCTATGAACATTAAGGTACATATGTCCCTTCTTTTCACTACATCTATATCTTTGGGTAAATGGCCAGTAGTATAATTGCAGGGTCATAGGGGTAGCTCTATTTTTAATTTTTTTTTAAAGATTTTATTTATTTGACAGAGAGAAACACAGCCAGAGAGGGAACACAAGCAGGGGGAGTGAAAGAGGGAGAAGCAGGCTTCCCGCCGAGCAGGGAGCCCGATGTGGGACTCGATCCCGGGTCTCGAGGATGATGACCTGAGCCGAAGGCAGTTGCTTAACCAACTGAGCCACCCAGGCGCCCCTATTTTTAATTTTTTTAAAAAGATTTTATTTGACAGAGAGAAACACAGTTCAGAGAGGGAACCCAAGCAGGGGGAGTGAGAGAGGGAGAAGCAGGCTTCCTGATGAGCAGGGAGCCTGATGTGGGACTCGATCCCGGGTCTCCGGGATCATGACCTGAGCCGAAGGCAGTCGCTTAACCAACTGAGCCACCCAGGCGCCCCTCTATTTTTAATTTTTAAAGGAATCTCCACACTGTTTTCCAAAGTGGCTGTACCAACTTGCATTCCCACCAACAGTGTAAGAGGGTTCCCCTTTCTCCGCAGCCTCTCCAACACTTGTTGTTTCCTGACTTGTTAATTTTGGCCATTCTGACTGGTGTAAGGTGGTATCTCAGTGTGGTTTTGATTTGAATTTCCCTGATAGCTAGTGATCGATAAACATTTTTTCATGTGTCTGTTAGCAATTTGTATGTCTTCTATGGAGAAGTGCCTCTTCATGTTTCCTGCCCATTTTTTGATGTGTTCAAGTTCTTTTTGGATGTTGAGTTTGAGGAGTTCTTTATAGATCTTGGATATCAGCCCTTTGTCTGTAGTGTCATTTGCAAATATCCTCTCCCATTCCGTGGGTTGCCTCTTTGTTTTGTTGACTGTTTCCTTTGCCGTACAGAAGCTTTTTATTTTGATGAAGTCCCAAAAGTTCATTTTCGCTTTTGTCTCCTTTGCCTTTGGAGACATGTCTTGAAAGAAGTTGCTGTGGCCGATGTCAAAGAGGTTACTGCCTATGTTCTCCTCTATGATTTTGATGGATTCCTGCCTCACGTTGAGGTCTTTCATCCATTTCGAGTTTGCCTTTGTGTGTGGTGTAAGAGAATGGTCTAGTTTCATTCTTCTATATGTAGCTGTCCAATTTTCCCAGCACCATTTATTGAAGAGACTGTCTTTTTTCCACTGGATATTTTTTCCTACTTTGTCGAAGAGGATTTGCCCATAGATTTGTGGACCATATCTGGACTCTATTCTGTTCCATTGGTCTATTTCTGTTTTTGTGCCAGTACCATGCTGTCTTGGTAATCACAGCTTTGTAATAAAGCCTGAAGTCAGGTAACGAGATGCCCCCAGTTTTTTCTTCTTTAGCAATTCCTTAGCGATTCAGGGTCTTTTTTGGTTCTATATAAATTTTAGGATTGTTTGTTCCAACGTTTTGAAGAACGTTGGTGGAATTTTGATCGGAATGGCATTGAAAGTATAGATTGCTCTGGGCAGTATAGACATTTTAACAGTGTTTATTCTTCTGATCCATGAGCATGGAATGCTCTTCCATCTTTTTGTGTCTTCTTCAATTTCTTTCATGACTGTTCTGTAGTTCCTCGAGTACAGATCCTTGACTTCTTTGGTTAGGTTTATCCCTAAGTATCTTATGGTCTTTGGTGCTATAGTAAATGGAATAGATTCTCTGATTTCCCTTTCTATATTTTCATTGTTAGTGTATAAGAACACAACTGATTTCTGTGCATTGATTTTGTATCCTGCCACATTACCGAATTCTTGCATGAGTTCTAGTAGTTTGAGGGTAGAGTCTTTTGGGTTTTCCACATAGAGTATCATGTCATCTGCGAAGAGAGAGAGTTTGACTTCCCCTTTGCCAAGTAGAATACCTTTTATTTCTTTCTGTTGTCTGATTGCTATTGCTAGGACTTCTAACACTATGTTGAACAGTAGTGGTGAGAGTGGGCATCCTTGTCTTGTTCCTAATCTCAGAGGGAAGGCTGTCAGTTTTTCCCCATTGAGAATGATATTCGCTGTGGGTTTTTCGAGATAGATTTTATGAGGTTGAGGAATGTTCCCTCTATACCTACACTTTGAAGAGTTTTGATCAGGAATGGATGTTGTATTTTGTCAAATGCCTTTTCTGCATCAATTGAGAATACCATGTCGTTCTTCTCTCTTCTCTTATTGATTTGTTCTATCACATTGATTGATTTGCGATCAATCGCAATTTTGTTGAACCACCCTTGCATCCCTGGGATAAATCCCACCTGGTCATGGTGGATAATCTTTTTAATGTATTGTTGGATCCTGTTAGCAAGGATCTTGTTGAGAATCTTGGCATCCGTATTCATCAGCAGTATTGGTCTGAAGTTTTCCTTTTTGATGGGGTCTTTGTCTGGTTTGGGGATTAGAGTAATGCTGGCTTCATAGAAAGAGTCTGGAAGTTTTCCTTCTGTTTCTATTTTTTGAAAGAGCTTCAAGAGAATAGGTGTTATTTCTTCTTTGAATGTTTGGTAGAATTCCCCAGGGAATCCGTCTGGTCCTGGACTCTTGTTTGTGGGGAGGTTTTTGATCACTGCTTCAATCTCATTGCCATATATAGGTCTATTCAGATTGTCAATGTCTTCCTGTTTCAGTCTTGGAAGTTTATAGGTTTCTAGGAATGTATCCATATCTTCTAGGTTGTTAAACTTATTGGCATATAATTGTTGATAGTAATTTCTGATGATTGTTTCTATTTCCTTGGTGTTAGTCGTGATCTCTCCCCTTTCGTTCATAATTTTATTAATTTGGGTCTTCTCCCTTTTCTTTTGGATTAGTTTGGCCAATGGTTTACCGATCTTATTGATTCTTTCAAAGAACCAGCTTCTAGTTTCGTTGATGTGTTCTACTCTATCTCTAGTTTCTGATTCATTCACCTCTGCTGTAATCCTAATTATTTCCCGTCTTGTGTGGGAGGTTGGTTTAATTTTTTTGTTGATTTTCCAGTTCTTGAAGGTGTAATGAGAGTTGGTGTATTTGGGATTTTTCAATTTTTTTGAGTGAGGCTTGGATGGCTATATAGTTCCCCCTCAAGACTGCCTTTGCTGTATCCCATAGGTTTTGGATCAATGTATCTTCATTCTCATTGGTTTCCATAACGTGTTTCAGTTCTTCTTTGATTTCCTGATTGATCCACAGATTCTTGAGCAGGATCGTCTTTAGCTTCCAAGTGTTTGATTTTCTTTTGAACTTTTTATTGTGGTTGAGTTCCAGTTTCACGGCATTGTGGTCAGAGAATATGCAGGGAATAATCTCAATCTTCTGGTATTGATTGAGCCCTGATTTATGACCTAGTATGTGGTGTATTCTGGAGAAAGTTCCATGTGTGCTCCAGAAGAATGAGTATTCTGCTGTTTTAGGGTGGAATGTTCTGAATATATCTGTGAGATCCATCTGGTCCAATGTGTCATTCAAGGCTCTTGTTTCTTTGTTGATTTTCTGTTTAGATGATCTGTCCATTGCTGAGAGTGGTGTGTTAAGATCTCCTACAATGAATGTGTTCATATCAGTATGACTCTTTATTTTGCTTAAAGTTGGCTTATGTAGTTGGCTGCTCCCATGTTGGGGGCATAAATATTTACAATTGTTAGATCTTCTTGGTGTATAGACCTTTTGAGAATGATGTAGTGTCCTTCTGTGTCTCTGTGTCTCAGTCTTTAGATTAAAATCCAATTAGTCTGATATGAGAATTGCTACCCTGGCTTTCTTTTGAGGTCCATTGGCATGAAAGATAGTCCTCCATCCCCTCACTTTCAATCTGGAAGTGTCTTTATTTTATTTTATTTTATTTTTTTTAGATTTTATTTATTTGACAGAGAGAAACACAGCCAGAGTGGGGACCCCAGCAGGGAGAGTGAAGAGGGAGAAGCAGGCTTCCCGCCAAGCAGGGAGCCCGATGTGGGGCTTGATCTTGGGTCTCCAGGATCATGACCTGAGCCGAAGGCAGTCGCCCAATCAACTGAGCCACCCAGGTGCCCCTGGAAGTGTCTTTAGATTCAAAATATGTCTCTTGTAAACAGCATATGGACAGGTCCTGTCATTTTATCCAGTCTGCAACTCTGTGCCTTTTTATTGGAGCATTTAGGCCATTCAAATTGAAAGTGATTATTGATAGATACGTTTGTATTGACATCATGTTGCCTGTGAAGTTCATGTTTCTATAGATTACCTCTGTAAGTTTCTGTTCTGTGTCACTCTTGAGTTCGTTTCTGTTTTATAGAACCCCTCTTACTATTTCTTGTAGTGCTGGCTTCTTGGTGGTTGTATAATCTTTTAGAGCTTGGCGGTCCTGGAAGATCTTTATCTCCCCTTCCATTCTGAAGTCAACCTTGCTGGGTACATTATCCTTGGTTGCATATTCTTTTCATGTAATTTCCTAAATATGTCTTGCCAGCCCTTTCTGGCTTGCCAGGTTTCTGTGGATAGGTCTGATGTTATTCTGATGGTCCTCCCTCTATACATAAGGGATCTCTTCCCCCTAGCTGCTCTTAAGACATATTCTTTGGTTTTATGATTCACGCATTTCACAATTATGTGCCTGGAGGTTTTTTCTGGGCTCATTGATCTTGGCGGGTGTCCTCTCTGCTTCTAGGACATAAACATTAGTTTCATTCCCCAGATTAGGGAAATTTTCATCCATGATTTGTTCAACTATATCTTCTAGGCTTCTCTCTCAACTCCTTCGGGGATTCCAATAATTCTGATATTGGAGCATTTCATGGCATCGTTTATTTCCCTTATTCTCTTTTCATGGGATTTTAGTTGTTTGTTCCAAGACTTCTCTTGTTCTTCCTTCTTAATCCATCTGTCTTCTAATTCACTAATATGATCTTCAGCTTCACTTACTCTAGCTGTTAGCATATTTAAATTAGATTGCATCTCATTAAGAGCCTTTATAACCTCAGCTTTCACTTCTGTTATTAGGGCTTCCATTTTGAGACTAATGTTCTTTTCCAAATTAGCCATTGCTTGGACGATTGCTGCCCTAAATTCCATTTCTGTCATATTATTTATGTTCATTTCCAGTAATTCTGTGACCGGAGTTGCAGTCTCAGGGTTTTTCTTCTGTTGGATGTTCCTCCTCTGAGTCATTGTGGTGAGGAGTTGTTGAGGAAGCATATAGCTAAAAGTATTAGCCACTATCCAGGTGAATTGGTCGCTCTTTGCTCCCTGTAGTGATCCAGAAGTGTGAAATATTACATTTCAAGCTGATTTCATGGGTGCTCACAGTGTTTCTGTAGGTTTTTTGCAAGAATTGAGCTCACTTTAGGGGACTCCCCAAAATGGGGTCACCTGGACTTCTGCCATCTTCCTGGGGTCCAACATTAATATTTCCTTAAAACACATCTCTCTGGGTGCGCCTGGGTAGCTCAGTGGGTTAAGCATTGCAATCTTGATTTTGGCTGAGATTATGATCTCACGGTTGTGAGCTCGAGCCCCATATCCAGCTCCATGCTGAGCATGGAGTCTACTTAAGACCCTCTCCCTCTCCCTCTGCATGCTCCCCCCACCCCCACACACATGTGCTTTCTCTCTCTCTGGAAAAAAACAAAAAACACAAAGCAACCAAAACAACAAAAAAACCTCTCTCTGCTTTCAAAGCCCATTCTTCCTATTCCCTCCTTAACAAAAGTAAGAAAAGCTGTTCCAAGACTTTTCTTTCCACACTTGAACAGTTGGATAATCTTTGGCTTGACTTGTATACATGACGTCAAGCCAGAAGGCAACCTGTCCTCTTTAGTATTCATGGGTTCAATGGAAAAAGGAAGCACTTCCTGAGAAATCCCTGGGATGTCTGAAATGATAGCCATACCTATATTTGTTTCTCAAAAGTCTGAGGGCAACCTATTTTCTCTATTAACTACTGAACATCATCTGTATTTAATCTGATGGAGCCTTCCAGGAAGACAAAACTGGTGTGCAGAGAGGTTTGGTCTGAGCATCTCTTTTTCTTCTACTCAGGCAATGCAATGGCTGTGTGTGTATGCAGGTGTGGTGTGGAAGTACCTGAGTGTTTTAACATTTGTAGAAAGGACTGCAGAGCAACTAAAGAGGATAGGCTGGTTGGAGACGGCTGTTTCCATTTCATAGAAGGTGAAAACAAGCCCTCTTCTGAAAGGGGGATGCTGGGAGTAGCGTTCTGTTCCCGGAAATATAAGTCAAACTCATCGTTTTTTTTTGTGCTGGGGGCTTTGCTCACCTGGCCTATTTCTCATTATTGGAAAAGGGTTAGTCATAGAAATGGTGCAACCAGTTGGCTAATCAGTGGGGACTCTGCTGCTGGGGAGGGGAGCAACTAAAGATGGCCACGGGACCCTAAGAGACCTTAGCTCCCTGCACTGCTCTCTCATACTCGACCTCTGTGGGCAAAGGAGCAGACTCACACCCAGCTTGGCTGACTTCACTAATAAAAATGACAGCACTGAGAGGGGTCTTCACTCCCCAGAGACGGCACTGTGAAGCCAGTTCACGAAAGGCCAGTGAGATGTTGCCCTTGGACGTCAACTTTTTTTCACTAAGCCAAGAAAGTGTTCTCAGCAAGTTCTCAGATTCCCTCTGCCAACTCACCAGGTTGCTGTACTTAAAAAAAAAAGAAAAGAAAAGAAAAGAAAAGATCAAGACTAGAGACCTGAGATAGTTCCAGTAAGAGGAAGAATGTTCCCACTCCTCCATCTTCCCTTTTTTTTTCCCCCAAGAAAAGAATCACAAGAGTGTTTGGATGTCTGCTCTTCTGTCTTTCATAAGTACTCTCCTTAGAGGCTGATGTGGAAGAAGTCGGTAGCTTCTTTTTCTTTGCTGAAAGAGTCACTATCTCAGAGATTTAGAAATTAGAAAACATATCTTCTTTCTCTGCTTTGCTCTACCATTTCCTTAAAAGTTATGTTGTATGGGCGCACCTGGGCGGCTCAGTCAGTTGCCAGCTGGGCTTCCAACTCTTGATTTCAGCTCAGGTCACGATCTCAGGATGGTGGGATGAAGCCAGCATTGGGCTCTGTGCTCAGTGTGGAGTCTGAGTATCTCCCACTCCCTCTCCCTCTGCCTCTCGCCCTGCTCATACTCTCCCTCTTTGTCTCCCCCTGCCATATAAATAAATAAATCTTTTAAAAAAATAAAAGAAATGCAAGGTAGCATAAGTAAGCAAGATGAACACAGCTTAGAAAAAAAATGTAGGGGTGCCTGAAGACAGCTTAGAAAAAAAAATGTAGGGGTGCCTGGGTGGCTCAGTCATTAGGCATCTGACTTCTGCTTGGGTTATGATCCTGGAGTCCGGGGATCGAGCCCCACATCAGGCTCCCTGCTCAGCAGGAAGCCTGCTTCTTCTCCTCTCACTTCCCTGCTTGTGTTCCCTCTCTAGCTGTATTTCTCTCTGTCTAATAAATAAATACAGGAAGAAAAGAAAAGGAAAGAACTGTATAGTCGCTACCTAAAACTCATTTTGGAGGTGCCTAAATGCAAACATTACTCTGTATATATACCAGCCGGAGAGAATCAGACCAGCTTCTGCATGCCCCATGCGGGCAGAAAAAGGGTGATTCAGTTAATCTCGTCTGCCTGAGGAGTATCTTCATTTTCAGACCTTCTCGCTAGGTCCTATCCAGGTCGGAGGCCATCTGTCAGAGACACCTGTCAGTTTGCAACTCCTCATTCACACCCTATCTTCCAGAGCTCAGTCCCTAACTGCAGGGCCAAAAGACGGGTCTCAGCTGCCTCTAACCCCCCACTCCTCTAGGCTTGACAGTTTCCATCGATCGGATCACTACGAGTCTCCCTACTGAGGACACAAAACTACAAGACGGCAGGGCCCGTACCTGGTCGTTACCTGGACAAGAATCATCTTCAGAAAGCACCAGTTTATTCCTTTTGCTTTTTAACCTTTTTTTTTTTTTTTTTACTTGTTTGGATTATAACTTCATCATTCAGCAATTTGGAGACATCCTGTTATTTCTGTTTTTAACCTTTAAAAAAGAAAATCCAAGCTTCTTAAGATAAAGAGGTGCAATTATAATGCTTGCCATGATTATAAGCTCTGCTAAATGCAAATAATAACGAAAATGTGGTGTGCAAACCAAGACTAAGCTACTTTGGGGATTTGGTGCCAATCAGAGATATTGACCGAAAACCCCGAAACTGGGTTTTCCTTCCCAAAACATTATTCTCTGTGTTTTGAGTATGATTTTTCAGGGACATCTGGTATGGTTTTCTAAACCCATAGTTTGAACGTTGCCATTGATTGGTAGGGTGATAGAGGAGAAAAAATAAGAAGGAAATTAGGAGGAAAAAATGGAGGTGGAAGACTGAAGAATGCTTGCTTTCTTTCTTATCCTCTGACGTCACACTTCTGCCCCTCATCCGTGGGGCCCAGAATTAGAGGATCATGCACAAGGCGAGAAGTATGGTGGTGGTTTTCAAGCCGTGTGCCAAGAAACCCCAGAGGTTCTTTTCAGGGGCTGCCTCGATGAGGAGGGAGAGAAAGACTCCATTTCCTTTTCCCCAAACCCTTCATGGACTTGACAGTAAGATGGAATCCTAAAGAGGAGGCCAACTATTGTTTTCTAGGTGTAACTGAACCCATTTAGTATTTCAGTTTTTAAAATCAGGATCATCATAAAATGAGCAAGGTGGAGAAAATCAGCAAAGATCACAAGTGCCCCCAAGTGAAAGATCCTCTTTTTGCTGTTGATTCATGCCCCTCACGGTTAAACTTTCTAAACTCAGGGTCTTGCGAAGAGGGCACTCTTCACGGTAGCCTCTGCCAAAGCTTGGGTCCTGCAGCCTTCAGGCTCCCAAGAAAGTATGGGTTAGCTTTGGATCATCCCACTCCTCAGGTTTCAGATCATCTCCCATATCTCCTGAATTTCTTTTGTTCTCAAGAAAACCAGAATAACAACAGAGCTCAACTTTATCATTGACAGAAATTATTTTAGGGCCATTCCAGAGAATCATTAGGGATTTCTGTGCCAATTCAGGAGCAGGGAATTTTATTACACAATGATGAGCTAGCAGAAAAGATACAGCCACGAGCCACGGAGCAGGGTTTAGAGAATGATGGGAGCTGACTACAAAATAGGGAAGAACATGTTGGAGTCTTAAAATCGTTCTCCAGTAGTGGCCAGAAGCGAGCCTGGTATTGACCACGATGGGGCTGCCAGGACTCTTCCAGAAAAAGGGCAGGATTTCTGCACAAGAGATCAGAGCCTGGACTTCCATCACTGAACCTCAAAGTAATCACACATCTGCACTGCACATAAACAGTAGGGGTGGAAATGCCTGCCGCAGGCTCAGCTGAGGGAGAATTACTATAATTGTACTTTCTCTCACGGGGCTCTGCCCTGCCGCCACAAGGTCACCATGGAAGAAATAATGCAGCAGCTTGCAAAAACCTGGAAATGTTTGTTTTTTGCGTGGCCTGCGTTGTACTTGGTATGTGACAGTAGCTCAATAACTATTAAATATGGTGCAGAAAATGCCTTTGTAATTTATCTCGAGAAATGCCTTTCTTTGCAAAAGTTAGGTAAAAAAACCAAAAAAACCCTAACAACTTCTTAAAGAGATGATAAGAAACAAGGATAGGTCCTTCATGCTAATCCTGTCCCTTGCTAATAGAAATAGTTTCCTCGGTGTATTAAAATTGGAAGGTCATCTAGGTGTCTCTGAAGTACAGGAAGACACCACCGCAAGGTCTGTGGCTGTATACGGAGCCCAGCGGTGCCAGGCAGTCTATGCTGGTCTTTAAACTGTGAAGAAAACAATCAAATCCTGATTTCAGATGTGTTTCATCAGCTCCCGAGGCGTCTGCTAAGGTCATAACGTTTCCTGCGGTGCTGAGGACGACGTGGAGGAGATTCTTCCTTGTAGCTAGCTGGAGTCTTTTCCTTTAAAGCTGTTCTTTATTTAGATTTATCAGATTTGGGGGCCAACAAAATGTGCCCGCAAACCAAAGTGTCATCTTCTGGTTCCTTCTCTTAGAACCTGTTGTAAGTACTAGCTTTGAAGTGTCAGCTCTGATATGGCCTAGGAGACTGAGCTCCATTCACACCGCAGCTTCCCCACTCGATTGCAACACGAATTCCTCCGAGAACCAGGAGGAGGAGGAGGGAATCTTGGCGCCCGCGTTCACCTAACACCTGTAGCATCACTTTCTGTGTGTGCCAAGTGGGGCTGACGGCAACAGCGGGACTGCTGGAGGGATCAGATGAGCAAGGGGATAGAAAAGCACATTGTAAATTGTGAAATGCTCCAGAGATGTAATTATGAATACTAAGGAGGCAGTGATAGTGGAATGAGCCCCAAATTTGAGGTCAGGAGACGTGGGTGCAAATCCTGACTCTACTGCTTACCTGTTGTGTGACTTGGGGCAAGCTACATAAACCAAGACCCAGTTTTCTTAACTGCACATGTGAATTACTCAACTACCAAAAAGTTTCACAAGACTTTGAAGCTGAAATAATAACCAACTGAACCAGAGATAGAGAAGTCTATGCCACTCAGGTTTTCTCCTTGAAAAACTTGGGGTTAGGCATAAAGGACCATCCGTTATTTCCGAACAAGGATGTCAGAGGAGAACCTGAGGTGCCTTCTATAAAGGATCATTAGTAGAGGAAGTGGGTCTACTGAGAAGGCAGGCTGAAGCAGGAAAGACAGAGAGATACACAGAAAGCAAAAGACCACTTCCTGATTTCTTTAGTATTCCATTTCTCGGCAACATCCCCAAATACCCCTATTGTAAATTCCTTCTGCATTAGTCAAGGCTCAGTTGCAGATAAGAGAATCCATTCTAGCTGGTTTAAGCAGAAAAGGAATTAATGTGGGAATTGGGTATTTACAACATTGCTGGAAGGGAGATGAGCAGGCCCGAGGCCAAGCTTTCAAGACAACTCCCCCAAACAACCCCACAGCAGTGGCCCGCGGAGGGAGTTACTACCTGCCTTCCCAGAAAGCTGGGAAAGAAGCTGCTCCCCTAGTCACTGGTCATCAGATTTCTTTCAGTGAGCCCTACGGGATGGCCAGTTCAGAGATCAACATAGAGAAAAAGGACAAGGTCTGGCTACGGCTGGGACACTGTGACCCTTACAGTGTCTCTCCTGTCCTCTTTCAACACTTTTTGGCTGAATTATTATTGACAAGCCCAAAGCTTCACATAAGGTACTTCCTAGAGGAAGGAAGATAACTGCAGGAGTGTTCACAAAGAGGCTATTCTAGCCATCACCACAATCGTCGGCTCAGGAGAGATGTCTTCACTATGTCACACAACGCCTGGCACCCTTCCCCCTCCTTCCAACTTAAGTCCTGGCCACTTGCTGCATGGAGGGCCTACCTCCTCCCTCAGATCTCGGGGCAGATGGCAGGAGTCCGAGGCTGGCAGGAAGGTCCCCTCCCCGGGGTGCTGGTAGGCCTGCGTGGGGTCACAGAAAGAGCACAGAATGGGAGTTGTTTGGTTCGCCCTTTACTAACAAGGGCAGGGTACGGAAGCCCTCTGACCCTCAGATGCTTGTCCAAAATAGAGCATGAACGCCTGCTACAGAGATTCGTGCGAATGACGTGAGATCACATGCAGCCCATGCAGCAGTATCTGGCGCACGAGCCCAGCAGAGTAGACATTAGCTTCTTTAGGCCTGAGTCTTCATGTTTCCCGCCTCCACCATGTTTCCGAAGCTCCACTTTTGGTCAATGGATCCTTGTCCCGTGGACCCTGATTTGAGTCTGTGTCTTGGTTCTCCCCTCATCTCCTTGACCTTACTAAGACCTCTATCCTCCCCCCCCATCCCTCAGCTCTTTGTCTCCCTTTCCGTGCTGAGCTCTATGGCTATGTATCTGCGACCCAGCTGCCTGCTCATGCAGGTATCTGGTATTTTGGAGAGTCCCCACTGCATACATTACCCTTTCGACGATCCTCACATCCTAGACTACTGCTGCTTGCCTCGCTACCAGCACCTGCTGTTTGTCAGGTTACTCTCGGGATGCGAAGTTCCACCTGCCTCTCTCTGGTCACTTGTCGTTGGGTGCTTCTTTTCCCTCCTCGTTACCTGCGTCTCTCCACTTCCCCTCCTGCCTGATCTCCTCTCTCCTGAATGTTAGCCCTGTCATGCCAGGCAGTGTTTCCAGAGTGGAAACCAAGTCCTCTAGGTTCTTGCTACCCCAACCTGGTGCCCTGGCATTACCTGCTATTTTTTCGGAATCGGAACCTGTGTATTAACAAGATCCCTAAAACAAAAACAAAAACAAAAACAAAAAAACAAACAAGATCCCTAGTTAACTCACAGGCATGTGGAAGTCTGAGAAGCACTGAGCTATAGCAAGGAAATGGGGCTAGGTTAGCAAATCCTTTGGTGGTGCCTGGCAAGATCTACTGACCTTCTTCCTTGTGATGTTCTCAAGACAAAATGCTGTTTCCTAATATGGTCTGCTGGTGCTGCTACCGAAGGGTATGGTCATCCCAGGCATGGGCTTTGTGTTTCAAGGATGAGGCCCAGGCTGGTACGAAGATGCACTTAAATGGGAATTCTAGTCGGCTATGTATCTGAGGAAATTGACTCTAGGGCAGTTCTACTTGCTTCTGAATCAACTCCAATGAAGGGTTTCTGCGTTTATGGCCTGAACTCCAGCCTTCTCCAAACCTACCTTCTTTTTACCAGTCCCTCCGGAACCAGCATCCAAGGGCAGAGCAGAGCCCAGTGGTCAAGGGGGAAATGGTGAGGGAAAGCGCGGAGAGACGGCAGGTATCCCGGCCACACAGCGGAACTGGTAGCCTTTCCTTCTAATGTTTTTGCTCAAAACATGTCTTTGTGAGATTGGGGGTATTCTAATTTTCAATCTTTTTCATGTGTTCCAATATATCAAAACCCCACCACCCTGTTTCCTCTTAAAAGCTCTCAGTGCCAGAAAGATGAACTCTTCTAAATTTAAAAATAAAACCCAGGAGCGCCGGGGCGGCTCCATCGGTTAAGTGTCCAATTCTTGATTTCGGCTCAGGTCATGATCTCAGGGTCGTGGGACCGAGCCCCGTGTTGAGTGCCATGCTGAGCACGGAGTCTGCCTAAGATGATCTCTCTCCCTCTCCCTCAGCCCCAGTCCCCCTAAAAAAACCCTAAAAACAAACCCCAAATCACTCACTCCATATTCAGGTAAGGAAACAGGTTTAAAGCATCTGCTATGAAAGGTGCAGGCTGTGAGTCGAGTGGGGAGACCTCGTGCCCCACTCTGAGTGATGCCCCCCTTGGTCTCCCTTTCGTCTATACCGCCATCTGATGACTGAGGAGAAAATAGGGCCCTTGCCACCTTTTGTTTGGAACACACAGATGTCACTCAGATTTCTGCTCTAGCGTCTAATGAAGGTAACTCTCCATTCTCAGCACCCGATATCAGCTGCACCTGGTCCTGGCCAGTCGGCACACCCGGGACAGCTGTCATCTTGTGAAAATGATGGGCTCTCTGATACACCAAGGTGACCTTCAGATGCGGCAGGGTGTGGAGCTGGGGTCGAATAGAGGGCCCAAAAGTCATTAAAAATAAGTGAGAAGAACGGAAAAGGTCCTCCCTTCCAAGAATGAAAAGGGCTAGAAGTCAACGGCCAGGAAGATTGAAAATGCTCCTAAGTTTCCTGATATACAGCAAGAGGTGGTAGGACTTGTGGATAAGTAGAGAGGTAAACAAGTCCTTACTTTTGAGAACAGCAGAGGCGGTGGGAATACAGTTAAGTTGCAGGCTCAGATAGGATTCTTTTTCTTTTTTGGTAAATATTATTTACTTGAGTAGGGGGAGGGGCAGAAGGATAGAATCTTCAAGAAGATTCCCTGCTGAGCAGGAAGCCCCCTCTAGGGGTTCGATCCCATGACCTGTGAGATCATGACCTGAGTCGAAATCAAGAGTCGGCTGCTCAACCAACCGAGCCACCCAGGCGTCCCCCACAAACGACTTTCCTAGGCTGTGGTGAAAGCACAGTGACTATCACTTGCTTTTTTAAAAAGCCACTGGGGGCCGTCTGGGTGGCTCAGGCAGCTAAGCGTCTGCCTTCTGCTCAGGTCATGATCCCAGGGGCCTGGTATCGAACCCCTCACCGGGCTCCCTACTCAGGGGCACGTCTGCTTCTTCCCCTTCTCCTGCCCCTCCTCTACTCTCTTAAATAAATAAATCTAAAAAAAAATGCTACTGGGAAAATACTTGATGTGGCTGCATCTTCAATGAAAGATACTGCATGAATTTTTCAAAAGGAAGTAGTGATGACTTACAAGTGTGTGCACTTGAGAAAAGACTACCCAATGTTTACATGGTACGAGACATCCACATGTATAATTTCCTCTTCCCTGCGGGAACTGAGCGATGAGGTGTATGCTTCCCTACCTGCAGAGAAGAACTTACGTTCAGTGGTTAATAATAAATGAAGAAAACGGTTCAGAATGAGGGGACCTGTTCCAGTTCATACTATTGGTAGTATTAGCTAAGAGAACAAGGGACACGTTTATCAATCAAAGTTTGGTTTCTGGCAGCAAAGGGAAGCACCATTATTAGCTTAAGACAGACAGACAGCCCCCTATTAAAGGCATCAAAGCCAGTCTCCACAGCAGAGGCTCTCAAACTGTAGCCAGTGTTGTAGTAAGACCTCCAGCGGATCTGGAAGCTCATTGGTTTGAGAAGCTCCTGCTACCCAGGGATGCCCGAGCAGGAACAGGATAGAGAGGACGGGCCAGGGTTGGGAGCCAAGCCTGAGTCCCCGCCCCCCTTTGCCTGCGCTGGCTACGTGAGCTTGGCAAGTCCTGGGCTTCCCCGAATCTCGATGTTCTTTTCTATGAAATGAGGACCACTTCCTCTCCTCGCAGACCTGTTGTAGAGCAAATGAGGTGACCTAAGTCCCTGCTTTTACAGTAGCTTAGAAAACAAGGGTGCTTCTCCTCTTCCCTTCCTAAGGCTGGGTTCCTGCTGTGACATCTAACAAGATGCCTTCAATACTTGTGGGAAATTACGAGAATTTTCACGTGGACATTCCTCAGTCCAAGTCTGACATCTCGTATTAAGTGAGCTGTCTGTTGCTGAGGTCCTGGTGGTCCGACATCAGAGCCACGGGCCAGGTGTGGCCACTGAGCACCTGCAATGGGGCTCATCTGGACTGAGAGGAGTGACACATACAAAATACACACCAGATTTTTAAGACTTAGCATGAAAAAAGCACAATACAAAACGCATACTTTCTTCTATTGATTACATGTTAAATTGAAAGTTCAGATAAATACAGCCACAATTAATTAAAAAACCAAGTTCACCTTTTAAAAAATTAAAGTGTGGCCACGGTTGGCGAGATCCTCGCAAATTTCAAGGATGCCACACGGCATCATCATCATGTATGTAAATAGGTGGCTCACATGGCATTTCTGCTCTCCCGTGTGGGTCTAGGCACCCCCAGATTCACTGCACGTCCTCATGGCAGACCCAGGGAACATGGGAAGAGTCTTCTGATAAAATGGGCTTGGTACCTTCTCAGCTACAAAACCTCTGTTCCCTGTGGGATCATTCCTCATGATCACCCTTGCAGCCTTTTGTAGCCGCAGAGGAGTCCCGGGTCTTTTTATCCGTTATTCCTCATGCCATAGCCTGTGAGGCAGGTTACTGCGGAATGAGGACATTTATGCTGATGGCCGTCATTCAAAGGCCAGTGGGGCCGCCTGTAGACACGCGCCTTCACACGGACACATACGCTCACACGCACACCTGCTCACAGACACGCACACTCATGCTGACACACAACACATGCTCACGGAGCACAGCACACGTCCTCACGCAGACACACGCCCTCACGCACACACTCTTACACACACGTGAGCTCATGCAGACACACGCCCTCACGCACACACTCTTACACACACGTGAGCTCATGCAGACACACGCCCTCACACACACGTGAGCTCCTGCAGACACACGTCCTCACAGACACACACTCTTACATACACGTGAGCTCATGCAGACACACGCCCTCACGCACACACTCTTATACACGTGAGCTCACACAGACACACGCCCTCACGCACACACTCTTATACACATGTGAGCTGCAGACACACGCCCTCACGCACACACTCTTACATACACGTGAGCTCACGCAGACACACGCCCTCACGCACACACTCTTACATACACGTGAGCTCACGCAGACATACGCCCTCACGCACATACTCTTACATACACGTGAGCTCATGCAGACACATGCCCCATGTACAAATGCAGATGTGGGGCTAGCTCCCACAACTTGGGCTTCTTGGTAATGCCCACGCCCAGGGCCTCCCATCCCATCTAGCATCATCCCTTCCCCCATCCCACCACGTTTTCCCTACAGGCAGAACTTGGAGACTTGTTGAACCCTTCAGACATTTTTAAGAAGCCAGTTTTTCAGGGAATGAGAGTTTCTCAGCCCACTCCATCTTCCCTTGCTTAACAAAAGACAGTGAAAGCAATTCCCTCAGATGTCCTTGGGTCGATTTAAAAATCAGCTCAGGAAAGCATCTGTCAATCAGGCATATTACAGAGAGAAACATTCATGGAATTACCTGAGTTGAGATGTTTCAGATGACAATTTCGCATTCGCACCTCTTAAATTATTCAAGACGACATAAGCCTGCTCTAATCTTTAAAAACGATACAAGGATTAAGGAAACTTGGCACTCCGTGTTTTAAATATTTAGTCTTATTTTAAGACCCAAGTCTTACACGAGGCTGACAGAGCATTCTAATAACAGGAAGAAGCCCCTCAGTGTGTCTTCCTAGGACAGATTACGTGCATCTGTTTCATAGCTTGTTTGGGTGATATTTTCCCCGTGAAAAGCAAACAATGACATGTGGAGTGGGCCAGGTGGTACAGACAAATAAATCCATGCCTGTAAGATTGCACATGTAATGCATGTAATATCTGACCACTCAGGTTTTTCGCTCTGGGTGGAGCGCACAAAGTTCTAGTTAGCATCGAGCACCTGCTGACACTAGACCCAGAGGGTGCAGAACTCAGCAAGACCCAGTCCTGGTTGGATTTTGGACTCAGAAATAAATGAGAATCCCCTCTGTATCTCCATGACGACTATTTTATTGATTTTCACGTTGTGGGCTCTGTTTTTTTTCTTGCTTGCAGGGTACCACTGTAGGTACCAGGCACTTGGTACAACATGTTTTTAAAATATAAAAGGCACATTTAAATTCAATGTTGACAGCAGAGAAAGAGAGATTTTACATGCAGCAACAAGTTTTTAGAGTCTGTCTTTGGTATGACTGCTTCTTTAAAGGAAAAACTGTTGCGTTTATAATATAATCTGAATACATATTTTTGGCTCCATACCTATTCTAGGACCAAGGATTTATTTTTCTCTTAAAAGAGACTTATGGCTAATCCTCTATTTCATTCAAAACTGGCAGTTTTGTATTTACATTTTGTATATGCCAGATTATAGCTGTTGATATTAGTGTGAACATTGACATTAGGCTATGAACGTTAGTCTATCAAACATTCAGGGTGGTATACTGTTCCTCAAAGATTAGGAACAAATTTTACAGAAACTGGTAATTTAATCTCAGTCTTTAAACATCTCCACCTTTGCTCTGAATTCAAGAAAGTGCCCCCTCTTTTTTTTTTTTAAGATTTATTTATTTATTTGAGAGAGCGAGTGAGCGAACACAAGCAGGGTGGGCGGAGGGAGAGGGAGAGAGTCTTAAGCAGAGTCTATGCTGAGTGCAGAGCCCAACATGGGGCTTGATCTCACAACCTTGAAATCACGACTTGAGCCAAAACCAAGTGTTGGACATTCAACCAACTGTGCTACTCAGGTGCTCTGAGAGTTTTCCTTTTTTTAAAAAAGAATCTCTAAACAGCACTGTTGATACAGTTGTCTACTTCTTGCCAGGCATAGCTCTACCCCGTGGCCCACAGGAAGACCTATCATTTCTTAGTTACCAACGGACAGTATTAAAATGAATACTACACGAGTCACTGGGGCTTCCGCCATGATAAAGATAGGTATTTCCTGGTATGTGCAAGACCTTCTTAGGACTGACATTCAGTTTTCCTGCTTTCCAAGCTAGGCTGTGTTCCTTCTCCCTTGTCACTCAGAAGTGTTGGCTCCCTGTGTGGATTGCCTCGGTGGCTGCAATTCTTCACCCTTCCCTGCTCTTTGTCTTAGCATTTTGCTGAGCCTTCCTCCTCTGGGTGGGGTATATCTTCCCACCCAGGGTGATTGACTTTGACCAATGCAGTGTTAGCAGTTGTGACACAGAAGACACTTCAGGAGTCCTGCTGTTGTTGAACTCGGTTTCTCGGTGCCCCTGTCTTCACCGCCAGAAGGATATCCTAGCCTATCAGTTCCAGGAAGAGGATGAGAGACACCCGGAGCAGAAACACCGAGACAAATCTAATCCAGAAGCTCCAACCTCCAGGTAATGCACGGGCAGAATGCACAAGTGATACGTGATGGTCCTAAGCCACTGACGGTTCACACACAGCAAGAATCAAATGACACGGTCCCTGCTTTCTCATCCCTTCACCCCACGCCCCAAAAGAGGTCCTCCTCTTTTGTACTCCTTGGGCTTCTTTCCCTCCTTACTCTGTCATGTGGGGGCAAAGAGTGGGGCTGCTGTGGTTTTGGGGAAGGACGGGAGAAAATAGGGGGAGGAAACAGGGCAAAGGAGAGAAGAATAAGGCCAACTATGAGATTCTCTTGGGAAACATGGAAAACTTAATCGCCCTTGTCCTGATCCTACCTTAATCTCCCCACTCCTTTTTCTCCCCAGCTTTATTTGTTACCGTAATTCTTGTTTAAAAACAATTTATTTTACTTAGAGAATGAGAATGCAAGCAAGCAGAGGGACAAAAGAATCCCAAGCGGACTCTGAGCACAGAACCTGACAGGGAGGCTCGATCTCAGGACTCTGAGATCATGACCTGAGTCGAAATCCAGACGTGGACACTCAACCAACTGAGCCACCCAGGTGCCCCCGACTCTTAAATCTTTATGTTCTCACAACCAGTCCTTGCAATAAAGCTGGAGTTCTATTATAAATACTCACTATATATATTAAATACTGAGCTAAGTTCATTGCTTGGACTATCTTTTTTGGACCTCACTGTAAGATAGATAATATGATCTATATTTATGTATGAACAAGCCTAAGAGACATCAAATGATTTGCCCAAGTGGTAGAGCTGAAGAAGTAACCCTTGGCAGTGTGAGGTAGAGACCACACATTTACATTCGCACCTACTACTTCTTCCCAGTGGATTCCCTTATCCCCATTTCCCATTCATTCTGCTTCTCTAACCCCAGGAAACCAATGTATCTATATCTACCTACCTATCTGAAAGTAAGCTCCATACCCCACATGGGGGTCTTGAACTCAGGACCTTGAGATCAGGAGTCACATGCCCTAATGACTGAGCCAGCCAGGTGCCCCCAAGGTATATATTTTTATTTGAGTACACTTTTTTTTTTTTTTTTTACAATGTGGACAGTTTTTGGGTATGTGCTAATTTTAACCTACATAAATGATATTTTATTACTTTTCTTATTCTGTTTCCTTTTTCTCATTGAGCACACTTTAAGTTCCATCCATGTTGCTGTGCGTTCATTTAATCTGTTGTCTCTGACCTGCCATGTAATAGTATGGGTTTCACTCATGCCGAATTATTTACTCACCCCTGCATGGTGAACATCCAGATTTTATGCAACTCCCCACCACAAACAATACTTCAGCAAGCATCCTCATACACAGTCCCTTAAGTGCTCTAGTGAGCGCTGGATATGAGTCCAGGAACAGAACTGTTCATGTCACCAGGTGTGTTTAACAATTGGACTAGCCTGCTCTCTAGAACAGGTGCTTCACTAACAATCCGCGCAAGCAAATCTGCACCTGTTATCTCGTCAAATTCTAAAACGTCTGACTTGAGAACTCATCTGTTCTAATTTACAATTTTCTAATAACCAATGATTCGGGACATTTCTTCTATGCTAGTTCAGTTTTTGAGCTTCCTCTTTTATAAACTCTCAATTCATTATCTTTGCTCATTTTGTAAGTGATTTTATTTTTTTTCTTGTTAATTTGGAGAAATTCCTGAGTCTAGACACTCATTGGCTTGAAATATTCCAAACAACTTCTCCCAATCTGTCACCTAGTCTTTGTCCTTGTTGTCCTTCATGAACAGAAGTCCTATTTTTTTAAAGGTTCTATTTATTTATTTGAGAGAGAGAGAGAGAGGGAGAGAGAGAAAGAGGGAGAGAGAATGAGTGCGGAGGGGGGCAACTGGAGAGGGAGAAGCAGACTCACTATTGAGCAGGGAGCCCATCAAGGGACTCCATCCCAGGACCCCGAGATCATTACCTGAGCCAAAGACAGATGCCTAACTGACTGAACCACCCAGGTGCCCCCAGAAGTTCTATTTTGTCATAATTCAATCAATACATTTTTTGCCTTAAGGCTTGTGCCTTTGAAGTTTTGTTTGAAAATCCTATCACACCTCCACTTCTCAAAGATTTTTAAAAAATATTCTTGTCCACTAACTTTATGGGTTTACATTTCTCTTACTTCCTTTTCAAATGTGATTACTAAAATAACTTTATTCCTATAACATTATGAATGAAATGAGCTTTGCCAGGCAGGCCCAAGAATTTGATTGTTGTGTACATCAATTCTTTCTAAGAAAAAACATGTGATCTGAGTTTCAAAACACCAATCTAGAAGTAAACTTTTGGAACAGAGCCTATTTATACATGGAATACAGCCAGGATATTTATGAAAAGGAGCTCTAAAGCAAGGAGGCTGGTCTGCCTTTGCTCATCGGCCGCTGTATCATTACATTATAATTTTAGTGTTAATATGATTACAAATGACTTAGAGCAGTGTTGCTTAAGGTGTGGTCCTCAAATCAACCACACGTACTTAAATGCACTTATTAAAAATAAAGATTCCAATGGTCAAAGCCCAAAGAATGTGCAACACAAAGAATGAACCCTAATGCCAACTATAGACTTCAGTCAATGAATGGACCACACTAATGTGGGGTGTTGACGGTGGGGTTGGCTGTGCTTATGGGGAAAGGGTATTTGAGAACTCTCTGTACTTTCCCTCAATTTTGCTGTAAACATATAACTAATTTTTTTTAAAGATTTTATTTATTTATTTGATGGAGGCAGAGATCACAAGTAGGCAGAGAGGCAGGCAGAGAGAGAGGAGGAAGCAGGCTCCCTGCTGACCAGAGAGCCTGATGCGGGCCTCGATTCCAGGACCCTGAGATCATGACCTGAGCTGAAGGCAGAGGCTTTAACCCACTGAGCCACCCAGATGCCCAACATATAGCTAACTTAAAAAAAATAAAGTTAATTAAAAGATTACTGATAGCGGGAATTTCATTTCCCTTAACATAAGCATCCCAGGTAAATACTGTGCTCGTAGAAATTTGACAGTTATTATTGGAGTTATTATTTGAGTAATAATAATGACAAGGCTTGCTGTGGGTGTTAACTAGTAGCTGTGAGTGAGCTGGTGAGGGAAGGGA
This sequence comes from Spilogale gracilis, assembly GCA_004023965.1. NCBI lineage: Eukaryota > Metazoa > Chordata > Mammalia > Carnivora > Mephitidae > Spilogale > Spilogale gracilis. The sequence goes on from PITA01000558.1 coordinate 28,222, forward strand.
GCACATTAGAGAGCAGCACCACACACAGCCAGAGAAAAATAGCTTTTTTTTTTTTTTTTTTTTTGCATAATGAGGGAAGAGTCTCACAATTTCTTGTAACAACGAATAAAAATTTTATTTATGTTGGTTTGATATGTGGATGTTATTTGCTGTGTTTACAGTGAGGGGGAATAAAGACGCATCAGACCCAAACGCAGGGTCCTGCCTGCCTCATGGCACTACATGTTTATCACCCCATGAAAGAACGGAAGTGATCATACTCTCCTCTTTTCGGGGGATGTGGGAGAATGACTTGGAGCGCTTTGCTCCATCACTTTTGAAAAATACCCCTCGCAGACATTTTAAAGGCCACGGGTTGGTTTGCCCTTCATCTGCCCAGCCATGTGGCGATGGACGAATTCTCAGCCAGGCTGAAAATCGGCAACACTGTACGGAGAGAGGCCTCCTTCCATCAGGGAACCACAGGCTCCCCTTGGTAAGTCCCACTGGATGTACAGAGCCGGCAGCTCAGCGTGAGCTCGCTGGGAACGGAGAAGTCCCCCCAACTCATCCCGACACACAGGCTTCGGGAGGTGGCGGGCACGCCAAAGCAACTCTCCAACCAACCCCCAGCAGCCTTCTTAAAAATATTCATGAAAGCTACCACACGACAAAATCATATCTAAGCACATAGAGGTAAGACCGTCGTCAGGACAACACAGGGTTGCAGGAGCAAGGGCTGGGGAGGTGCTCAGGGCACACGCTCCGCAGCCTGGGAACCTGGCGTGTGACAAGCACTATGGACGTATGTGTCAAGCAAAACCAAAGCTCTGAAAAGAGCCGCAACTGGCACAGGCCAGGGATTACCTTATTGAGAAGGTATTACGCGTTATTTTATTTTCACAAAACCTCTGCAAGGCAGTCTAGGAATCCCCTTACGGCGGGGACACTGAGGCTTAGAGAGGTATGCCCACGGGGATAGCTAGAGCAGAGCTAGCACGGGGCACCAATTTCCCAGGGCTGGCAGAGAGCTCTTTCTCCAAAGGCAGCAACGGAACCCTATCAGCAGTGATCCCTTAGCTTATTAGAGAGTGAAACTTGACTATGGCTTACCTACTGATTTCTAATGACCGTAATTCAAGTTGATGAGATGCTCTTTACTTTCTCTTTCTGGGCCTTGCTTCTTTATCTGTAAAAGGAGGGTGTGGGGTGAACCCACTGGTCCTCAATCTCAGCAGCATGTTAAATTTTCTGCAGGAGTTTGCACACCTGGATCACCTCATGCCAGATGAATTAGAGCCTCGGGCACGATCCAAGCACTGGAATATTTTTCAAATCTCTCTAGATGTTTGGATGGAACCACACACGGTTTCTGGCCCCACACGTCCTTGCTCTCTGATTGTATTCCAACGTCCCTTTAGCTTGATCCCCAGGACAGATCCCCAGTAGGTCATCATCCGACATCTGAACGATATGGAGTCTACCGCCCAGCTGACTAAAAAAGAAAAACAAAAAGCCCCACTTGCTTCCAGTTATGGAAGGACTGTCACGGGACTAGAAGGTACAGCACAGGGAACAAAGGTAGTATCAGAGCGCATACGGTGCGACGGATCATAGCTACGCTTGTGGTGAGCGTAGCATAAAATACAGACTGCTCAAGTCACTAGGTCAGACACCAGAAACTGTGTGTCACTTTGTGCCAACTGTACTCCAAAAAAAAAAAAAAAATCCAAAAGAATAATATAGGAGACAGAAATGAACAAACAAAAACAACAGCCACCACTAATGCTTTTAGAAAACCTTCCTAAGAAAGGGACCTTGGAGAGAGCTTTATTGATTGATGTGGTCTTTGCACCCCACCCGTTACCAAGGTCAGGAAAAGCTTTTCTTTGTTTTTGTGCGTGGGTGAACTAGAAACAAAGCTCTCGGACATCAGACAGTTGCTTTTCTCCTACCTGAATGGTCAGAGGACATCTGGTTCGTTTTGTACGTTGGCACCAAAAGGTCGGCCTCTGGTGAGGACCTCTCAGGTCAGCAGGTGGAGCTTGCTTGGGGGACTCCTGGGCTTGTCACTTTCTCTGGGACAAGGGATGGCTAATTTTCTTTGGGGATGGTGCCCCTTTATGTGGGCTGCAGCCTCAACGGGGCCGTCTCCAGCTGCTGCCTGCGGTCCTCGCCGGTCTGTCCAGTGGCTGTCGGGACATTCGTGAGGGGGCCTGACACTTACACCGTAGCTGCTTTTCCCCCTGGTTGACCTCTGGCCTCCAGATCTTAGGCGATGTCTTCACTCCTGTGCCCTCTGGATCACTGACAGCATGTGGACTTGCGGACGGCACAACGGGGTGACCTGCCAGGACTCGCTCTTCGCCTCCTGATGATTCCAGGCACATCACCAAAGGGAACACGGTCAAGCTAAGGCGGGGAGATGATATCTTCTCAGCCAAACTGATTTTCCTCCTTGTGAAATGTGAGACCCAGGTTAGGTGTGCAGTGAAGCAGGAGGCAAACATCAGCAAGAGGCACAAATAGAGCCCTTGCGAGATATCAGCGGGCTAATCTGCAGGAGAGCCAGGGTTCGAGAGGGATCGTGCTGGCCGTTAAGAGGGCCTTCTCCCCGAAGCCATTTCTGGAGTTTAGATTTTAAATAGGCTGCTTGAGAATGAACGCTTTAGCGGGAAGAGAAAGCCTCCCATCTGCCCCTTTCTGGTCCCCAGCTTTACACTGATCCTGTTTTTCATTTATTCAGAGTTGGGTCTTCCTCTGTTTATTTAAGACTAATAGACTCACAGATGTTTTTCCATGGCTGATTTTTTTAAAGCCTCTCAGTGGATGGAATCTTGTATGTCAAATTGTCCTTGGGAAATGGTTTATGCTCATCACAAGCATTATTTTTTCTTTTTTTAGATTTTATTTATTCGACAGAGAGAAATACAGCCAGAGAGGGAACACAAGCAGGGGGACTGAGAGAGGGAGAAGCAGGCTTCCCGCCGAGCAGGGAGCCCGATGTGGGACTTGATCCCGGGTCTCCGGGATCATGACCTGAGCCGAAGGCAGTTGCCCAACCAACTGAGCCACCCAGGCGCCCCACAACATCATTTTTTACCAGTGCTGGAGTAATTCAGTTGTCAGGGAGTGGAATTCACTCACTCATCCCCTCAATGATATGGTGAAGCCACGTATCAGAACAGGATTGGGCTGCAGAAATATAACCTCACAAAACTATGTTTCTCCTTTCTGAGGGGCAAATGACAGGTTACGTTGTCACAGTGTTCTCTGAGCTTCCCATGGGATCACTGGACACGTAACAAGAGTAAAAATGTCTGCTCTGCCAAAAAATAAGTAAATAAATACATAAATAAAATTAATAAAATCATGTACCTTAGAAAACAAGTCTGAACAAGGAAGCTGGGGCCCAGGAAGCTTCAACTAGAATTAAGTTGAGAACACTACCATTTCTCTTGGTACATGTTCTTCTCTGATAGGGCACAGGGAAAAGAACCAGAGGCTTCAGGATGGCTAGAAGCGGAGGGGTTCATGGCTGGGAAACTATCTCAACAGGAAGAAAATAAACTACTTTTGGTATATTATGCTGGAGACAAAATTTTCAGAGGTATATTTGTGGTTTCCAAGTGAAGATTAATGGGCTTTAAACAACAGATTTGCCCCAAAATAAAAGCAGTTTTCTTTAAGGAGCAAGTCTGTACTACAGGTTAAATACAAATAGCAAATTTAGAAAGAGCCAATTGATCACTAATTAACTTCAAATACTGAGGTGGCTATCAAAGCTATCCAGACTGTATAGATCTGAAATTAGATCCAGTCTTACAAAAGAAAGAAAAATTGGCCACAGAGCTATAATTTAGGAAAAAAAGAATCCTTAAGTCCAGGCTGTATCTCTGAAGGTCATGATTCTACCCGCTTTCAACTCTCATGATGTTACTTTTAAAAGGGAGAAGGTGAGGGATGGAAGGGCAAAGCTGGCTTTAACTTAATTATAAGACTTCATTTAAAGTCCTGCTGGAATGCTGGCTGAAAATTTATTGTAGGATTAAATCTTGGACATCGTGACTCCATTATATAAGGATTCTTCATTTTTTACTCCCTCTCCTCTTCCCTTTCTTCAAGCTGATTTAATATTTACCCAGGGATTCTTTCTCAGGCACGGAAAAGACCATTGAAACATCAAAATCATTTTGTCTTTTGGAGTAGGGTGGGTAATGGTGGGGCATGGGAAGTCAGCACTATGTTTGCTCTCCAAGTCATAAACCACTTCTACTTGGAAGTCTGCTAATTGGGGAAGAATGAGAGGAATATACTACTTTTGAGGGTATCATCTGAGGTTGGGTACTGGTCAAAGAGAGAGCTCCCTCCTTGAGCACACCGTGGTAGACTTATGACCTCAGCATGTACTTGTCGATCAGACTGGAGTCAATCTCGTAAGCTCAGATGTTCTCCAAGTTACCATTAGGCATGGAGGATAAACTGGAGGAGACGATCTCTGGCAACACATTCAGGAGTGACTCCTATCTTCCTTCTACCATACTTTTGAATGTCCTGTCTCTCCTCTTCCCCCCAAGGGTGGCCCTCCACCCCGGTGCCTTGGGTGGGTAGTGGACTGCAGTGACCACATAAATGTCTCCAGATGCCCAACAAGACATGGGCAATTGGTCCGTTTGGAAAATGTGCGACTTGAGCCATTACAGACATGAGAAGTGTTTCTAAATAAGTCAATAACTTAAAGTATAAGGGAGAGTAGCAATGGGTGGACATTACAAGGTATTTCAAATTAACCAATCAAAACTTCCTAAGGTTAAGATCTGTGCAACAACAGAATGATCTCATAAGAGAGAGATGAGAATAGATGTATTTTCACTCAATAATTCACTAACGCAGCACAGTTACTGAAGGCCCGCAGATACCACACATGATTCCAAGCATCACGGATACAAATAGTGAACAAGAGACAAAAATCCCTGCCTTGTGGAGCTTTTCTGGGGGCAGACAATTCACAACACAAAGAGGTAAACTATTTGATGGGTTAGATGGAATACGTGTGTATGTGAAATATTAGAGAGGTTGGCCAGGGAACACCTCACTGAGAAGGTGATGTTTGGGTAAAACCTGAAGGAGACGAAGGAGCCAACTGTACAGTTTTGAGGAAGAACTTCTTTTGAGGCAGACAGGATAGCAAACACAAAGGGCCTGAAATGAGACTTTCCTGGGGTGTTTGAGAAAAAGCAGGCAGCTGGTGTGTACGGAGCAGAGGACATGTGGGGAGAAACAGAGAGGAGGTCAGAGTGGCAAAGATGGAGGCCGATGGGCATGGTATTGGGAACTGAAGGACTCAGGCTTTTACCCTGAATAAGATCACCCGGTCACTGGAGGGTGCTGAGCAATGGCCCAGGATGACTTACCCTGTAACAGTATCATGCCGCTGCTCTGTTGGGCTCCGGCTACCACGGTGCACCGGTAGAACCACGGAAAACATGTGGCAGTGTCTTATAGTGACGCGCCTGAACTAAGATGGCAGCTACGAGGGGCCAGGGGTGAGAAGTCAGAGGATTCTGGCTATATTTTGAAGGTAGAGCAGACATGACTTTTGGGTGGGTTAAATGTGAGTCATGAGACAAAGAGAGGAGTCCAGAGTGATTGAAGTTTTGGTCTGAGCAGCGGGAAGGATAAAGCAGTCATTAACTGAGACAGGGAAGAATGTGCTAAGTGGTGGCTTTGGGGGAACAAAACATCAGGCGCTCAGTTGTGGAAATGCTAAGTTTGAGATGCTAAGCAGATATTCAGCAAGGGTATCAAGGAGGCAGGTGGGTGTGGGAGACCAGAGTTCACTGGAGAAGTGCAGGTGCATTAAATCTGGGGGTCATTGGTGTGATGCTTCCTCAAGGCATGGCACCCAGTGAGGTAACCTACAGAGTGAGGAGAGGGAGAAAGAGCGCAGAGGTAGGGAGGAAGCCCGGTAGGACATTCCACAGAAAGAATGCCCAGAAGGGAATTTGGGCAAGAACAGCTATTGGAAGCTGATGGAGTCTCAAGGTGGCTCACTGCAGCTGACTGTGAAAAGGTAATGTGAGAATTATGACAATGAGCACTTCGTTCAACACTAACCCCACCGGGATACAGGGGGTTCAGGGCGTTCACTATAGCCTTATTAAAGATTAAATTCAAAGGGCTCGATACTCTGTGCCAGGGTTTCCAGATCTTCCTCACTAGGTTTTCACAAAGTTATGTAGTCAAGAAACAGGATCAGTTTTAAAGGCTGTTTCTCATTTTTGCCACCAAATGACATGCTACTGAACAATCAGTGGTCACAGAAGAAACCAAAAGAGAAATGAAAAAATACCTCAAGACAAATGACAATGGAAATACCATGTACCTACATGGGAACAGTTTACTCTCAAGTAGATTAGATTATTGATTAACATTATCTAAAAGCTACCAAATGAAAATAAGACTAAACTCTTTACTTGTATAGGGCTCATTGGTCAAGTAGAAAGCAAGAGAATCTGAGTATTTTAAGAAATGATTCTCAGGGCACCTAGGTGGTTCAGTCCCTTAAAGCGGCTGCCTTCAGCTCAGGTCATGATCCAAGGGTCTGGAGATGGAGTCTCACATCGGGCTCCCTGTTCGGTGGAGAGCCTGCTTCTCCCTCTCCCCTCTGCTTGTGCACTTTTGAATAAACAAACATCTTCCGAGAAATGATTTCATCATCTTGTATGGTAGAAAAAAACTGGAAATTTGACTTGTGTTTGAGCCCTGGATTCATTCCTTCCCAGCTATGGAAGTTTAGATAAAATATTGAACTTTTCTGAGCCTCAGTTTCTGATGGGTACAAGTAGGATGATGATAGCTATCTCACAGGATTCTTGCAAATAAGATGTCATACAGGATAAATGATCAGTAATGAATAAAGCTTACCTAGATATTATTGATTATAAATTGTGCCCACATACATGCTTTCATTGGACTTTCTCAATCTTATGGGAGGTAAACCTGGTATTATTATTATTTTCGTTTTAAAGAAGGTAAAACTGAGGTTCTGGATTATTAGGGACTTGCTCAAAGTCTTAATGACCGTTTGTGTTGGAACTGAGACCAGAGATAGACTTTTTCTGCTCTGGGGCCCTGTCCGTTGTCAAGGTGTCTCCGTAGGCACCACATAACATGGGGATTACACGGCAAGAAGACGCCTCTTCCCCAGGCCAGTTTCTAAATCTGAGTCTTTTCACTTGTTGTGAATGATGAGGGTGTGATAGCGCTGTTCAGAGAGACACACCCTGGGCATTCTAGAGCTCCTTCCCCTTGACCTTCATCTTTTCCTTCTCCTAATTATTCTCATGTGGCCAACAAGTTCCTAAGAGCTGTTGATATATTCATTGTTCTGAGAGCAAGAGCTCTTACAGCTCTTCGAACATCGTTAAAGAACACCTCTGAAGGTGCCCCCAGATGCCATTTACAAGCCTGCACCTTACGGAGGAAGAAACTTCATTCTGGAACCACTGAGATACAGGACTCTCAGGGAACGTCGGAGACCACGCTGGCCCCAGGTGGCGCACGTTCTTCCCACTACCCCATGCTGCCACTCACAGTGTGGCTGTGGCGTGGCTTGCCGTGGCACCTTAAATCAAAATTCCAAAGCGTTTCTCAATTAGTTATTTGAGTAAAACGAATTTAACTCCACCTATTATAGCATTAAAAAGAGCTTAAGCCACTTAATAAATGGTAGCTAGAATCACCTCTTAATGGATAATCATGTTTTCTCATTTGCAGTCTAAGTGCCAGAAGACAGAGTGACTTTAAAACTGCTCATGAGAGGACCCAATTATCTGATAAGCAATTCCAAAGACCATATACACAAACGCAGAAATATACCTCTTTATGAACAGTGTCTGACAAGGAAAGAGATATTTGTGGCACAGGAGTTCTGGAAAATGTAATTATTTATCCTTTCACAATTAATGAAAGAAATGGAAAATGAAGCTTTCATTTTAAATCCTTTTTATCTGGGTGAAGCTTTAATTTTACATAATTAAATTGACTTCACAGTTCAGTGTGTTAAAATATGCAATTAAGCAGCATATCAAGGTGAAATGCCTCCTGTTGTTGGCTCATTGAGAAACCATGCTGCTGAGCTCCCAAACAAGAATGAACACCTGCCTACCTGCTCTTATCCCCAGAGCTAGGGACAGCACACAGCCTGCAGGGCCACTTCCCAAATGCACAGTTGAATTTCCTCACATAAGCCAAGTCTTATATAAGTTAGTTGGATATTTAAATAGTTTTCACTTCCCTTTGTTTTCTAGGAGTTTTAGTTGCCTTTTTTTTTTTTTTTAAAGATTTTATTCATTTCTTTGACAGAGAGATCACAAACAGGCAGAGAGGCAGGCAGAGAGAAAGGAGGAAGCAGGCTCCTTGCTGAGCGGAGAGCCCGATGTGGGCCTCGATCCCAGGATCCTGAGATCATGAGACCCCAACCCACCAAGCCACCCAGGCGCCTGCCCCCCCCTTTTTTTTTTTGCATGAGAGAATATTGTGGGACTTTGATGATGCAACATAGATGATTAACTTTATATCTCGCAGAAATTCTAAGAAAACCCTTGCCTCTTCAAAGTTGCTGCATTCCACTGGCTGAAATTCTGTCAAAACTCCCTTATTCCAATTTTGCCATTTTACAGTTCTGACAAATTTCAGCCAAGATCTCTTTCTATTATTGTTGCTTTCCTGGAAAACTCTAAAGAAATGTTGCAGGTGGTGTTGAAGGAAGATGCTCTAATGGGTTGGGGAGTTTCCTGGAAATTTATCTCAACAGGTGGTGGTCTGTCCAGGTAGAAAGCTCACCTGTGTACCTATCCCTTGTGGTCCCTTTGAATCATACCTTTGTGATGGTTAATTTATGGCTCAGTAGCATGCTATATTCCCTTAAGGAATCTGTGAATGGAGTACAGTTCAACAATTAGAATGGAGTTCCCTTGTATGAATGGAGTTTCAATGTAGTCTAGGACTTATGTAACAGGGATTCTTGTTTTATCCATTGAGGATGGTGTTAGGCAGGACTCATACACCTAAGCAGTATCCTTACTGTAGTGACACACGGCACACCTGAACCCATTTGGTGCTTCTTCCAGATACACAGAGAAGTGTGGTTAGATTAATTATAAAAGCCACAAAAATGAACTTCTGGGACTTCATCAAAATAAAAAGCTTCTGTACAGCAAAGGAAACAGTCAACAAAACAAAGAGGCAACCCACAGAATGGGAAAAGATATTTGCAAATGGCACTACAGACAAAGGGCTGGTATCCAAGATCTATAAAGAACTACTCCAACTCAACACCCAAAAAGAAGATGAACACATCAAAAAATGGGCAGGAGACATGAAGAGGCACTTCTCCGTAGAAGATATACAAATGGCCAACAGACACATGAAAAAATGTTCAGCGTCACTAGCTATCAGGGAAATTCAAATCAAAACCACTCTAAGATACCACCTTACACCGGTCAGAATGGCCAAAATTAACAAGACAGAAAACAACAAGTGTTGGAGAGGCTGCAGAGAAAAGGGAATCCTCTTACACTGTTGGTGAGAATGTAAACTGGTGCAGCCGCTTTGGAAAACAGTGTGGAGATTCCTTAAAAAATTAAAGATAGAGCTACCCTATGACCCTGCAATTGCACTACTGGGCATTTAGCCCAAAGATACGGATGTAGTGAAAAGAAGGGCCATATGTACACCAATGTTCATCGCAGCAATGGCCACAATCGCCAAACTGTGGAAAGAGCCAAGGTGCCCTTCAACAGATGAATGGATAAAGAGGATGTGGTCCATATATACAATGGAATACTATGCCTCCATCAGAAAGGATGAATATCCAACTTTTGTAGCAACATGGACTGGACTGGAAGAGATTATGCTGAGTGAAATAAGCCAAGAAGAGAAAGTCAAGTATTGCATGGTTTCACTTACTTGCGGTGCATAAGGGGTAAACTGGAGGACAGTGGGAGAAGGAAAGTAAATGGGAACTAGGGTAATCTAGGGAGGAAAACGAAACAACAGAGACTTTGGACACAGAAACAAACTGAGGGACTTGGAGGGAGGGGAGTGGAGGGATGGGAGAGCCTGGTGGTGGGTACTGGGGACACCTAAAGCGTGGAACACTGGGTGTGGGGAATGGGGAATGAATCTTGAAACGCTGGAAAAAAAATTTAGTAACAATAAAAAAAAATAAACATCTGGCTAGACAAAAAAAAATTAAAAATAAAGAATATATTAATGTAGAAAAAAAAATAAAAGCCACAAAAAGATGATAGAATCCTATCATGAGATTCCCTCAGGACAAACTTGGAGTGGGGGGCATACGCTCCACTTGCAGGTTTAGTCTCTCTCATATTCTCGGGTCTGATTTGATACAGACCTGCTATTTATTATAGGATGTAGGTTGTTAAAATGATTGGCAGCCCATAAAACTAGAAGACTGCAAAAGGTATTAGAGTGTATATAGTAATATAAGGTATACCAGAACATACAAATGTTTTACTCTTTTGAGCCAAGATCGGTATTGTCTGCTTCTAGGATACCACAAGCATTGTGGCATTAAGTTCTGCTAAAATTCTGTGAGCTAGAGTGGCCTCGGTCTCATTGCATTGCTCTCAAATCCAAAGGAGGCCTCAGCTACCAAGGGACAGAAAAAGAAGAGTGAAAAAAATAGTTTTAATAAGTGAAAAGTGATATTGATACATCCATAGAAATCGGAAAAGTATGAATTTAAACATAATCAACTTCGTATTTACAAGTTTTCTCTGCTCATCAGATCTCCTCCTTTAGGATTTATAGAAAATAACCATGATGGTAGTTTTGGTTAGTGCACACACTTGAAAGCAATTAAACTATTGCTTAGTGAAACCGTTCATACACAAACATACAAAATTATGGACTGGTCTTCTCCCAAACAATTCAACTTTGGAAGCTTCAACACTGAACCAAGTGTTTAAATAATACCAAACCATAAATGCTATTTTGTAGAGCTACTATGAGTCTTGTACCATTCCTCAGACACATATAGGTTTGATTACGTTCTCGGGTCTAATTTTATACAGACTGTATTGGGGGAGGATCGGAAATGTCTACACAATAGAGCTGCTGATACATTCTCAGAATTCACAGGAAAGAATTTTGATTGTGAAGAATGAGGTAGGACCGAAACATTCTTCAACTTGGCCCGATGCTCTTTGTTACTTCACTGCACCTGATCTGATAAAGATGAACTACTGCTGATTGGGGTCCTTCAGAACACAGGGAAGAAACTATGGACACATGCAAGTGTGTTACAAACAAAGACGAGGAACATAGAAAAATCACGTTACAGATAGTCCCCAGACCTTACACTGGACTCTTCTAAAAATTTTTTTTATTTGAGAGAGAGAGAGAGAGAGAGGAGCAGAGCGAGAGGGACAAGTAGACTCCTTGCTGAGCACAGAGCCTGATGTGGGGCTCGATCCCAAGACCCTAAGATCATAACCTGAGCCAAAAGCAAGAGTTGTACCTTTAACAGAGGGAGCCACCCAGGAGGCCCTATACTGGCTTCTTTTCACTTCTTTTTCTATCGACACTTTTATCTAGGTTTTGGGAGTGGAAAATGCTATCTATCTATCTATCTATCTATCTATTTATTTATTTATTTATTAAAAGATTTTATTTATTTGACAGAGAGAAACAGAGCCAGAGAGGGAACACAAGCAGGGGGAGTGAGAGGGGGAGAAGCAGGTTTCCCGCCGAGCAGGAAGCCCGATGTGGGGCACGATCCCGGGTCTCCGGGATCATGACCTGAGCCGAAGGCAGTCGCTTAACCAACTGAGCCCCCGAGGCGCCTGGAAAATGCTTTTTAAAATGAAAACCTCAACCAAAGGGAGCAGATAGCCACATGTAACTGAATCTAGTGCAAGAAGAGACCCACTCTGGAAACTGTTGAGGGTTATCCTGTAATCCTAGCCATTTCTTTCTGAAGCATGAATTGCTGTCACTCATATACATGGATAAAAGTTAGGATTCTCAATTGCCAAGTAAAAAATCTTCCTGGTTATTTTATTTAAAAAGTTCTCTGAACTTCCTTATGGGGGTCAAAGGATATCTGACAAGTTCGATGTTCTCAGGATAATTTTAAACTGTACAGTGAATAAATAGCACTCTGGTCCATTATTAGGTGGTGGTAGAAATCCACTATCTGCAGAACCGAGTGGTGTGTTCTAGAATTCATTCTTTAGGGAAAAGCAGTTTATTCTAATATTGAGCTATTCTTATTAACTCTGAAGTGAAGCTAACCTGTGTACATCCACTAGATTAGAAAGGCTGGACTAGCGCTCCAAATGAATGAGCACAGGTCATTTTAAACCTGTAACAGGCTTTAGAAAGCATAATGATTATCTTTGTATTGTCTTTTTTTTTTTTTTAATCTAGAAAGTACAACTGTGGGAGGGAAGTAATTTTGATTTCAGAAAGCACTACCCCTTGTGAAAGATTTTTGCGTTTAGAATGTATTTTAATTTTGAAAATTTATTTAGAGGAAGGAGAGAGAGAGAGAGAGGGAGGGAGAGAGAGACCACGTGTGCACATGGGAAGGAGCCGAGGGGAGGTACAAGCAGACACCACGCTGAGTGGGGGGCCGGACACGGGGCTCCATCCCACGGGCCCTGAGACCATGACCGCAGCCGCAACCAAGAATCAGACGTTCAAGACCAAGTCACCCCGCTGCCCCATGTTTAGAATAATTTTGACGGAAACGGGTAAACTAGTATGTCTTCTGTCCATAAATCTGGGAGATGAAGAGCTCAAGTATGACTGCTTTCCCAGACCCCTTAGAGTTTCTCTACAGTTCATAGTTTACAAGCACCAACAGCAATGGTCTAAATATAAAACTTGCTACACTATCATTCCATGTGACACTATCATTCCATGTGACACATTCCTATAGACACTAATACATCTATTTGAGGCTTGTGGAAGGAGTGAAGAGTTTCTGAAGTTAGCAACTACTTGAAATAGTAAGCTAAATTTCATAATTCAAGGATACATTTAGTTTGCAATTAGAAATAAAAACTAGAGGCACCAGTTACTCAGTTGAAGGCGCTGATGTAAGCCCAAAGTATTAAAGTTAAAAATAACAAAGACAAAACAGTGAAATAAATGTAAATCTGCAACAGACAGACGGTACAATTCTATTCCCAAACACTTAGTTTAAAAGTCTGGGAAGAACATGGAGAGTCATCTTGACTAAGGACTTGCTCCTTCTCATTGGCACACTGTAACACTTACCCATCATTTACAAGCCAGTGTCCTGTTTTCTATTCTAGTTTGCATTTCAGAAGACATTTTCTTTTTGAAAAGAAATAGGAGGACTTTCCACCACCCAGATAACACGTTACAATTCAGCTAATTAGGTAACTATTGAAACCCCTAATTGTAAGTATTTAGGGTCAATATTGTGCCTTCTCCCTGAGAGGAGGAATCTGAATTCGTATAAAATGATTGTGAACAGTTTAATAAAGATGTTTGTAGATGGTTTTATGAGATTCCCCAGGGGGATTTATTTCAATCTGGGAAATGGCAGAAATACACGAAGACAATGTTCTATTTAACTAAGTAGATTTCAAAAAATAAAAATAAAAAGCTGCATCTTAGCCTTTACTTAAGGAGGGAAAAAGAAACAGGAAAAATGCCTTTAAAGAATAATGGACTCTGAGTGCCTTAGAAAGGTAAAGTGTGAAAATCCTCTATTTCAACTGTGTAAATTTCTTGAGTTGATTCTAGGGGAAAGTCTATGAGCTAGACAGCATTAAAAGGCAGCAAATTAGACCCACAAGGGAAACACTGAGACTTGACTTGCTTCAGGCATCGACAGAAGAGTCCCCCAAGCAATCCTACCTTTGTTTTCTGCCTTCAGTTCCTCCGCCATCAAGCTGTCTTGTCGGTTACCGAGCACGAACGCCAGAAACGAAAGGATCAAGGCATCCAAAATCCCAATAATAGCCAGGATGTACGCCCAGCGGACTGAACAAGCCCCCAGAGTGTACTTGTCTGTCTTTTCTCCACACATCCGTTTTACTTCATCTGAATCCCAGCCATCGGGGAAAATCATACAGCCAAGCACAAGGCAGGCAGCTGAGAGAGAGAGGGGAAAGGAAAAAAGAAAGTTAACATAAATCTTATTTAAACAAATACTGCTACGGTATGTCAAATCATTACTTCAAATTCTTGATTTTTTAAAAAATGATTTATTTATTTGAGAGCAAACATGAGAGAGAGAGAGAAAGAGCGCGTGCAGGGGGGGCGGCAGAGGGAGAGGGAGAAGCAGACCCCTCGCTGAGCACGGAGCCTGACTCAACTCCATCCCAGGACCCTGAGATCATGACTTGAGCTGACGGCAGATGCGTAACCCACTGAGCCACCCGGGCACCCTTCAAATTGCAAATCTTACCACTGTCCTACCCTGAATATTTGTTGGGATTTTGTTTTGTTTTCGTTTTTGTTTTCCCCGGTTTACTTAAAAGCAGTCAACCCCGCAGCTCTGGGAGCACTGTTTACTGCGAGCCTGAGCATTCTGAGACAGGTTAAGGTATGTTGATCTCTAAAAAAAACACTTAAAAAATTGCATTTTGGTGTGCCTTTGTGGGAAGGCTTCCACTGCAAACAACCCATAAGGAATCATAAGGCTGCAGAATGACAGTTCAACACTGGCTTTGAGGAGCTCGACAGCAGCCAGATAAAGGATTAGGATAACATGGAAAATACCCGAGCTATATTGACTATGAGCCATAGTAAAAAATAATTTCATATTGGAACCTCCTTACAGACACACAAACTGAAAAGTTTCTTGAAACTATACTTAGCAGATGCAATGCACCCTGATATGTTCTAATCTCTATTTCCTTTTTTAAAAAGGCTGAAAAACACTGCAACGTGGTGTGGTACCAGAATTTCTAATGCGCATTCAGGAATTTAAGCAAAATAGTTAAATTCTGTCTCCCAAATAGCACTATGGGAAGCCTATGAACACTTTTTAGAGAATATGTCACTTTGAAGATTATGGAAGATAAGTGGCCATTTATTATCACTCTCTTTATAATTATTTAGGGGTAAAGGAGGATAGTTTTAGGTTGCATAAGGCTTTCTGAGCAGGTATGTTCATTAATTCATTGATTCTTTAATTCATGAACTCATTAATTCAACAGTTACATATTGATAATCTCCTATGGAGTGCCAGGCACAGTTGTTGGTGCTAGAGATACATCAATCGAGAAAAGAGACATGGTTTATATTATGTTTTAGCGGGGAAAGAAGAAAAAAAATGAGTAACATGCAAATAAAAGAGTTGGAAGTTCAAGCCCCAGGTAAGAAAGAAACAAAGGGCTTGGATAAAGTAAGGACTCTTGAGGGGGTGGCATTTAAGCTAAGGCCAGAAACAGACAAGGCATTAGGCCTGTGAAATTGATGGGAAAGATGTTCCAGGCAATCACATGTGCAAAGGCCCTGGGGTTGGAAAGAGGCGTGGGGTGTTTGAGGGGCAACCAGGAGATCAGTAACTGGATGGAGAACGTGACCATGTTGAGACTGCAAGGGAGGCAGGGGCTAACATTCAGGCAGGTCATGGTTTCCAGTGCATATGCCACTTACGAAGACTCTGATGCCACAACCGATGTAGAGTTGTCTGATGTTCGGGGCCAAACAATTCCTGAAGCTAGCAAGCTGCTACCTCTTGAATGAGCCAGTAGTGGACACCTGACTTCCTGTTTTTTACAGGACCATGACCCTGCAAGCAGGTGTGGAGGACACAGAGACCAAGACAGGTGATGCATAGGAAGAGAGAAGTTGGATTTAGGGTCTCATATTATATTACGGGACAGTATGTGCGCTATTTCCACCTAAGTAGGTGTCATGGACACTTCCTTACTTTATTTCTCATTATGTCTCAAAAGGAACCCTAACTTCCCTCTGCCTTGAGTTCACCTCACTCTAATCCAGATCACATATGACCACTGAGACCATCATGCTCCAAACCTCTGGGGGCTCCTCCCCTCCCCCTCAGTACTGAAGAACACATAGACATCTTCAGTATCCAAAGGCTCCGTGAGGCAGCCCCCACTTAGTTTTCCAGTCTCCCTCCCCTTTAGACTCTCCATTTCACTTGGGTTGAGCCACACCTGACTCCCTGTCTATGCACCAAGTTTGGGGATCATTTGCTTTATTCTTCTGCCTCGAGTATTTGCCACCATTTCCCCTAAATGATCCACTCTTAAAATATCTTTCAACGATATTTTAAGAGTCAAACCCAACACCATCCACAAAGCAAGCCATCTCACATTCTTCTTGACCTACAATATTGCCCTTCTCAGAACCCCTGTAGCTTCTAACTTTACCTACTTAGAATCTTTGTAGCTTTTTACATTTGTTACTTATTTACAAGAATTTCAATTAATGGACCGTAAATTTTCTGAGGAAGGAAACTTTGGTAAGCCGCCATACTCCTAGCACCTAAAACAGTACCTGGTAGATAGCTAGGAGTAAAATACTTTTGAATGGGGAAATAAAACAAATAAATGAATTATAACACCTAGACAGTATACTCAAAAATATCGTTTATAGAAGTCAATATCACAACTGCCCAAGGTCACAAATCTGGTTACAGATTCATCTTTAAAAGGGGACCTTCAGCAGAGACAATTTTGTTATGATCAGACAACAGATTACAATCCTCAGAACAATTAGAAAAAAGTTGATGCTTTCAAAATATTTCAAATACCCACTCCTTCTGGATCTCCTAGCATTCACTACCAACATGTTCTCTAAGGTCTTTCTAGCAATGATGATCTGTGTATTTAAAAAAAAATGTGGTTTCCATGAGCAAAAATTAACTCTGTTTGGGAAGACACACAAGATGCTTGAATCCAAATCACATTTGAGAAAAATCTCCTCTAAAAATAATGTTACTTGGAAGAGTCTAAAAATATTCTAAATGCTTTTTTACACATTAAATGTTTATGTATGAGAAAATTACTTTCTGACACAGAAAAAATGGAAACCAAGTATTTTTCCTTTATGAATGGGAATCACTTGGAGAATAACACTGTATTGTATTACTATAGCTCTAGTGACACTTAATAGAAATCACCAAGTGACACAGGTTTGGGCAGGTTATGGGACACTGCTGGCCATCTTCCCTGGAACAGAATGCTTGTGGAATGATGACATCAACAAAGACATCTTTTCTCAAGGTCTTTCTACACTGAGGGTAGACAATCTCAAAAGTTTCCATTTCTAGAAACTCTAAGTTACAAATTAGGATAAAAACAGAGGCAGAATTAATAATCTGAAACTAAAACCACAGGAGAATAAGGATGGTTCTGTCATTGCTCACTATCTTCAAAGGATAGGATTCCTTTTTTTTTTTTTTTTTAAGATTTTATTTATTTATTTGACACAGAGAGAGATAACAGGTAGGCAGAGAGGCGGAGGGGGCGGGGCGGGGAAGTAGGCTTCCTGCTGAGCAGAGAGCCTGATATGGGGCTAAATCCCAGGACCCTGAGATCATGACCTGAGCTGAAGGCAGAGGCTTAACCCACTGAGCCACGCAGGTGCTCCAAAAGGATAGGATTCCCTAATCAAATTTCACAAGATGAATCTGAGAAGATAGAGGATATGCCATTGTGCTTCATTTTACGCAATGGTTATTTGGCTCAAAGTTATAAAAACAGCATTTTTGAAATGCAATTCTTCTTTTTGATAGGCTAAGGGAGTAGTTGGTCAGAGAGACCTGAAGATAACACCTGGGCTGACAGGGACAGGCTCTGGCCTCCTGGGGAAAATGTTTCGGTCTCCCCCAAGTAAGGGTACTCCACACCAGGTGTCCTATAGGCCACAAGACACTGGACTATGTCTTGGATGCCCCACCAACTTTTTGTTTGGCCTTCTCTTAAAGTAAAACATTTGATCTTCTGTTCTGAAAATCTGGTCATAAAACAGAATAATAAAAATGAAGCTCAATTGCATTATGCTGAGAAAAATAAGTCAATCCGAGAAAGACAATTATATATGATCTCTCTGATATGAGGAATTTGAGAGGCAGGGTTGGGGGGAAGGGCTGGGGGGTAAGGAGGGGAAAAAAATGAAACAAGATGGGACCAGGGAGGGAGAAAAACCATAAGAGGCTCCTAATCTCAGGAAACAAACTGAGGACTGCAGGGGTGGGGGTGAGATGGGGGGGGTGGAGGGGAGTGATAGGGTGGCTGGGTTACAGAAAAAATAAAAGTTAATAAAAATAAAATTAAAAAAAATAAAGGCTTCTAAAACTTTGCAAGTGAACTCTGTGATTAGAACCCAATTTTTAAAAAAGATTTTATTTATTCATCTGAGGCAGAGAGAGTGCACGTGTGTGTACACACAAGTGAGCATGAACGGGGCGGGGGGGCAGCAGAGGGAGAGGTACAGGTAGACTCCGCACTGAGTGCAAAGCCTGATGCAGGGCTCGACCCCAGGACCCTGAGATGGTGACCTGAGCTGAAACCAAAAATCAGATGCTTAACTGACTGAGCCACCCAGGGCCCCCCCAATCTAATTTTTAAATAAATAAATCTTAACCTGGGGCACCTCCCTCTCTCACTCCCTTTGCTTGTGCTCCCTCTCTTGCCGTCTCTCTCTGTCAAATAAATAAATAAAATCTTTTTAAAAAAAGAAATGTCTTTTAAAAATAAATTCCATTTTTTGAAAGCTATGCCTCCACAGGGCCATTACAAAACAAAAATGTTAGTTTCTGACAAAGTATTATCAAAATATACATTTTCTCCTCCTCCCAACCAAACTTCCCCGACTTGGCTATTTTATTTTGGCAATGCACAGTATCCCAAAAGTTATAGTGTATTTAAGATTAATTGGAGCCATTAAAATAGTTTAGGCCCTGTTAGTTTCTTTGGAAAGGTATTACTGTGTTCTGCATTAATGCCCGAGTGCTATAATAAATTCTGTTTTCTAGCATCCTATTAACCAGACCCTTATTAACGGGCACAATGTGTATAGCCGATAGCTGTTCCTAATCCCAAGCAGGGCCTGCAAGATCCTGGGCTAATGTCTCAGTGAAAAATTAAATAATATTCCTCTTGGTTTTATAATTATTTCTAATGCTTTACAAATTGATCATCCTAGAAGGTGTAACAGCATCACTATACTCCACATCAGACTACACAAGCCACCGGAACATTTGATTAATTTGGACATGCTATTTCCTGACCACGAGGAGTACATGGAGAATTAGTTCCAAATGGACTATTATCCCCAAATGGGTTTCTTATTAGAATGTCACCTAGGAAATGACTAACCTACTTGGAGCGATAGATTCCTTCATTTCAGCAGGTTTTCTGGAAGTGTATCAGAGAACATTTTTGAATGTTAAAGAGCTCACAGGCTGGAATTGAGTAAAGAATGATGATGGAAAGAAATCCCTGCCCTTACTATATGCTGTCATGACATCTTCTAACTTAGAACACACACTAAAGACGTCCTTGTGAGGGCAGGACTGTTCATTTTAATTTTAAGCGTATTCCAAATGGCTAGGAAGGATTCACATTCTCAAAGAACCCTCTGAAGGCTGCTGATGCCCACAGGGGGTTCTTCTGAAACAAACAATTAGAAACTCCCTAGAGCCGCTAATTACTCTGCCAGTTTTCTGGCCAAAGTGCTGAATGTAAGCTCTGCGAAGGGGACGAAGGGGACGTCCTTAGAAAAACCTACCAGTGTTTTTAATTGGGTCTTTCTCCATAGGAAAATTAAGCAAGATGAGAAAAGCAATGGTGGTGGTGGGGGCTGGGAGGTCTAGAATGTGAGTCACGTGGGCATGCCCAGCTGCTGGTCCAGCCCTCCTAATCAGGACTTTGAACCTGAGAATGGTTTCTTTTTTGCATAGGAAGAGGACGTCTAAATTCATCCTTTAAAAGTCCACGCACTGTTGCACAAAGAGCATGATAAATTGCCTCACGTTGCTGAAGCAGCCATGGGGAACGTGGTGAAAAAAGGAACTTGCATTCACTTAACTCCATCAATTATCCAGGCATGCGCTCATCGAGGGACCTGACGCCACGTGAGGCAACTTTCCTGTGATTGTCACTCTGAACACCTGGGAAAGACAGGCGCCCCTCCCTCCTTCATTAGCCAACAAACAGGCTGCAGTATTTCTACGTCTGGAGACGGTATTATGTTCATGCCTCAGTTTACCTCTGGACAATTGAGTTGCTGGGTAACCCAGGACACAGAATACTGTGGGTTAGAGAGTCCGGCGGAGAAAACACATGGGATCCTGATAAATTTTGCTTTTAAACCAAGTATAATTTTATGAGCATTTATCTTGAGGTCCTAACACAAAAGGTACCGCATCCCTTAGAAAGCGGGGGAGGAGAAAGTGAGAATAAACCCGGGGCTCTCAGAAGAGTCAGGGGTGTGTGACGATGAGAAAACCTCCTTCACGCTGCGTAGACGCTCAGCCCTAACTGCCCGAGTAAAGAGTCGCACTTCTCTCTGTACCTCGTGCTGAAACGGCCGTGCGCCCCCAGCATTGCCGAGAGGGGCTGATCAGGAGCCTGCCCACACCTGCACTCAGGAGCTAGCATGGAGAGAAAGCTTTTCTAGAATAGGAAGCCAGACCAGAGGAAACGCCATTAATGGCACAACATCACTTGCTAAGTTACCCAAATTTTGAACCTTAGTAGCCAAGTGTAACACAAAGCAGAATTGAGAAATTAAAAACCCAATGCAGTTCAGATCTCTATAGTGTTTACTAGACAGATTTGACATGTGTCTCAGATTCAAGCAAATTTCTTAAACTCCTCATAGTGACATAGCTAATAATAACACACACCATAATAGCGAATAATTATTAACACTCCCCATGAGTGGGGTCCAGGGTCCATTATCTCATTTAATTCTTTAAGTCAAGAGAAACATGAGAGCACATGTTTCTGGCTTTTCTAGTTTCCACAAAGAGAGATTTTTTCCTAAAATATTCTTGGACACTTACCCCACACCTATTCCTCTCCATAGAGACAGTATTTCCTGCAGGAAAATCTGGGCCTACGAGCCCAGCACCGTCCTGACCTTACCTTAGGGGCTGCTTGTGTTGCACTCCTCTGCACGGGGGATTGAACACGCGGCGGGCTCGCTCTTCCCGGCTGTCTAGGAGTGGGAAGGTAAGCAGGCCTGATTCTGAGGGAGCAGCTTAGGGAGTCCTCTTGACCAAGTGACCAGGGCCATTTCGTCAACCTAATCTTTCTCATAATAAAGGGGATATTTTGGTTTCCTGCTGCCAGTTCTTCTCTTCTCAGTGGGTTCAGAGCTGAGGAGGGTTTCCCAGTTTGGGAGACTGGAAGTCTTTGATTAGAGAAGCAGTGTGGTTGCATTGTTGGTGAGCACCCTCTTACGGGTTGTAGATGACTGGCTTGTGTCCTCACAGGGGCAAAGAAAGCTCTAAGCCTTCTTATAGGGCCGCGCTCTCTGCGCCTTCTTATAGGGCCACGCTCTCTGCGCCTTCTTATAGGGCACTAATCATCCATGAGCGCTCCACGCCCATGACTTAATTACCTCTTAAAGGTCCCACCTCCTCATACCATCACACTGGGGTTAGGGTGTCAACCTATGAATCTTGGGGAGACATAAAAATCCAGCCCATTGCAGGGGGGGACAGAAGGCTGTCATTCATTGCCCTCCGTCAAAGCCAACATTATCTTCTGCTTTACATACGAGGAAGCGGAGGCCCAGAACTTTGAAATAGCTCGCGGAAGGTCACAGAAAGCTCACAAAACGGAGAGCCAGATTTGAATCAGACAGCCTACTTTTGGAATCCATGCTTTCAACAGTAAACTATGCCTTTACCCTTTCCTTATTAACAATAACAATGCACGTGAAATCACTTTAGAACATTGGTGTTAGTACTGAGAACACTTACAGAATCTTGGCAGTGCTTAACATGGTGTTTATAATTAGACATTTATTCTTGGAGTACAAGAGCTACTACTAAAACGATACTTAGAAACTGTGAGCTTTTATATGTATAAATATTTCTTTTGTTTACACTACTATTTCACCTAATCAGTATTTCATCTTATATGTAGTGCCAAGAGCATTAGAGTAATTATAAAGTCTACATGTGTGGAATGGGAATCAATGAGGTTTTACTACATAAATACACATGTATTTGGATTTATACACATTTCACAAGAAAATCCGCCCTGAGTTTTTGGCTTGGTATTTTTGGCTTGATATTTTAAGTTCCCTATGTGTCAGCCAGACATTCTTATGTGTTCTTTGAGAACATTCTTATATGTTCTTATATTCCTTTTGTGATTATATATATCAATATATATGTCTATGAATACATATGTACCTTAATTTACACATGCTTACTTACATGTAACATAACATCTCCTTCAGGTCAAAATTAAGGTACACATCAATTAGGTTCTTTTGAAGTTTCTAAGTAACTTCTCTGGCTTTCAATAGACACGTTGTTTTAATGAACACTTTCATTAAAGTGCTGGCAGGTCACGAACAGGTTTGAAATTGTTTTTGTTTGTTTGCAGGAAAGCCCTTGACTCAGGCAACACTTTCATGTGCTAAAATCTGCAATGCATTTCAGACACAGGTTCTGAAGAAAGATTCTCTTTCTCTGCATGGCGGTATAAACAGAACCTTTTCTTGCTCACCTATCACCATTCTCTCAGCAAAACCTGCTGGAGCCAGGAAGCATAACCCCAAAAGCAAAGCAACACAGACTAATAATTACCCAGCCAGCAGCTTCCCATGTGGCTCATTGCACCATGGCTATTTTATCCATGAAACAAAAGGGCCAGCAGAGATCATGGAATGCCGCCTACTCTTTACCTTATATTACTCATAGTTAGGAATCAGTTTATACTCATTGATGGTCCATGCCTACACATATTATGGGAAATAACGAGCTTGGAGAAATGTTTCACAAACTGTCTGTGTCTTCCCGACAGCAGGTGCACAGAGGGTGGAAAACTTGCTCTCTGCCTGATTCACTACGGGACTCAGGCAAGGTCACTGTTGGCCGCCATTGAACAAAGTCAGGGATCTCCCGCCAATCTGGCTCCCAGTATTTCCTTTCTCAGCCCAAGGGGTAACCTGAGGAGCAATGAAATCCCTTCTCAGGGAAGATGAGCCCTTCCAAGCCCGCGGGGCCCCTTGGAACAGAGTGCCCATTTCTTTTTCTTTTCTTTTTTAAAAAAGATTTTATTTATTTATTTGACAGAGAGAAACACAGCTAGAGAGAGAGCACAAGCAGGGGGAGTGAGAGAGGGAGGAGCAGGCTTCCCGCCGAGCAGGGAGCCCGATGTGGGGCTCGATCCCAGGTGTCCGGGATCATGACCTGAGCCAAAGGCAGACGCTTAACAACCGAGCCACCCAGGCGCCCCCAGAGTGCCCGTTTCCTGAAAGCAAATTTGGCACCAGTGGCAAGCTTTTCTTTCATACAGCTCGCTCACTTTTTTATGTTTGTTTTTTTTTTTTAATTTTAGTGCAGTCGACATACGATATTGTATAGTTTCATGTGTACATAATGATTTGACATTTATATACATTAGAAAATGCTCATCACAATAAGTGTAGTTGCCATCTATTACCATACACAGATATTACAATATTACTGGCTGTATCCATCATACTGTACTTTATATCACCATGACTTACTTACTTTATAACTGAAAGTTTGTACCTCTTGATTCCCTTTTGCTATCCCCCCCCCTCCACTCTGGTAACCACTAATTTGTTCTCTGTATTTATGAGTCTGTTTACTCACTTTTGCTTTTTTTCTCCTGAAGTAACATTTTAATACTTTAGAAACTTCAAGTGGCAAAAATGGATTGTTCAAAGGAAACGTGGATAAGCTAACTCTTGCGTGCCAAAAATGTCAGAAGCAGAACCAAGCTCAAGAAAGATGACCGTCCTTTGCAGGGGTATCTGACTTCCAAGTGGGTGATCAGATGCATACATTTACACATTTCTAATAGACTCCCCGGTGATCATCAATCAATCAGTCAATCAATCAACAATCAATCAATCATCTGCCTACCTACCTACTTACTTACCTCCCTGCCTTTCTTTATATATCTGTCCGCACCAGTCCTGGTCCTTACACAGTTGAAGAACAGTTGCATAAGCTATAGAGTGTTGTCATTCTTTTTGCCAAAAGGACTCAAAATATCATTCAGAACAGACATGATCTAGGCCAGGCACTGAATTACTTTTCTGCCACATTGAGAAGGGCAGAGCAGCATGCTGGACCTCTGAGTAACAAAATCTGGGAGGTGACTGTTCCTTGTGTCCATTCTGCTTCTCTTAAGTGTCACTGCTGCCCTCCCATCCCCTCACTCCTTGCCTGCTTAAGATCAAGGTTCTATGGCCTCAGAGGAACTGATTTATTTAAACAAACAAAATTCTAAAGAAAAAACTGTGGCAAATTATTTAAATCCCCCCTTTCTCCTCTTTATTTCTTTTCCCCTTTTCCCAGCAGATTTTCCTTAAAATGTGTTTTTAGCCTTCCATTTTCTTTGCTGCCCCTTCAAAACAAATCATCCAGACTTTGGAAAATAAATAATCTGAGATATGTTAGGTTTCAACCGATCTATGGCACGATCGCCTGTTAGTCTATGTATTTCTAGAGAATGCTGCTGCCTGGGAGCAAGAAACTCCCCAGAGAAACTGAATTGGAATTGGCAGTAGGTATCAAAAAAAGTGTAGTACAAAAACCAGGTCAAGAGAGGGTAAAAGAAGGCAGTGTATTTGTTAAAAGTTCTGTCAAAAAATTTTCACGCATCTTTCAACCTCAAATTCTGAAAGCAGGAGCCAAAAGTTGATAGATAAAACCTTGACCAGTGTGATATTTGAACAATGCTTGAATCAGAACAATGACTTCCCTTGACTAAAATGAAATTCAACCCAGTCTTAACCTGCCAGAGAAATGCCCAGAAGGTGGTTTTGCTTTGAACTTGGTGTACAGAGTGGCCTCGGGCAAGGCTGAGGGTAAGTTCTAGAACCTGAGCAGGAGGTTGGGCTTTTGCTCTCGGCCCTCGGGGCTCTTTCCTCCCCTCAGGGCTCTGTACTTACACCCTTCATTCACGGTCTCCAAGTTCCTTCTGGGAATACAAAAAATTGGTTGCGATTCATTTGCTACTCTCCCAACTGAGGCTGGTGGTTGCCAATGGAATTACAGTACTGTGATCATCTAAAGCATTTTAAGTTCTGGAAGACTGGCCATGTGAATTACTGATAGACTCTGCTAGCTGGAAACATTTAATAAAGTGCTAGATGGTACACTTGTCCTAATATCTTTCACTAAAGTATTTCCTTGCTCTTTTATTTATTTCTTCTTTTACCACTATCTGGATCTAGACTACCAGTTACCTGTTTGCCCAGAGTAGGAGATACTAGTTCTTGTTGGATGACCAGGGGCAGAACTTAACATTTCTGAATGGAAATTGAGAGAGGTCTAAAATGGCCGTGATCCAGGCTTGGGTCTAGTCCCTATCTTGATTTGTGCCCAGCTCCAGGGAGTCAAGAGAAGATGAATACATATTGTCTCTCCTGCAGTAAGTCTGCTCCCCCTCTTCAAGATATCATTTATATTCTTCGAGGAGAAGACACTTTTTGTACATTGAAGAAATCTCATTTGCGACAAGTTATGGTTTGGCGGCTCCTAGAGTCAATAGTGATCTAAACATCCTCTTCTTCATAACGTGCATTTGTTTTCCGTTGTTACTGTAACAAATCACCGCCGCCAACCTAGTGGCTTAAAATGGCGCAAGCATGTTATCTTATAGTTCTGTAGATCAGATTTCTGCTAAGGGTCTGACGGGGCTAAAATCAAGGTATTGCATACATGGCTGTATTCCATTCTGGAGTCTCTACAAGACAATTCGCTTTCTTCTCTTTTCCAGCTTCAAGAGTCTGCCAGCATTCTTTGGTTCCTGGCGCCTGTCCATCTCCAACGCTGGCAATAGCGAGTTGAGTTTTTTTGTGTGTGATCTCTCTGATCCTCTCGTTTACTTCTCCTTGCAGTGTTAAGAATTTACGTGTTTACATTAGGCCAACCTGGATAATCACCCCATTATAAGGTCAGCTGACCTGCAGACTTAATTGTGTCCACAAACTTAATTCTCCATTTCCATATAACCTAACATATTCATAGGTTCCAAGGGCTCATGTGTGGACATCCTTGGGAGGCGTTATTCTACCTACCATGTTCTATGACACACAACAGTGCGTTGTTGTAATCCTGTTCCTGTCTTCGGATTTGTTGTTACTGGGGTCCAGATACAGGCACACAAAGTCAGTCGTAGATCAGTTCTATGGGATGAACCCTGAGCACTTGTGCCTCTCACAGCTGGCCTTCCATGGATCACGGCTGGATTTCCTCAGCTTGTGGCATGGCTCTGTCTTGGTTTCCTGATTAGCTTTATGATTTCTCATGGGGGCCAGCATCTGATTTTGTTTTCAGTCTGCTTGTCCAAAGTCCTGATATTTTGCTTGGTTCTGGTATGCAAATTCTCTTTCTTATGCTGTTAAAGGCAAACCTGAGTCATATTCCAGGAAGGTGGATTCCCTTGACCAAAGCAAGTCATGTTCAGAAAGGCCTTGATTTACGGGCTTTCCGGCTGCAGGACCCAACCACTGCTCACCCGCTTTGCCTTGAACATCACCTCCAGACTGAATCAAGCCTAACTTTGCAATCCTTTGAGCCACTGGCTAGTCCCAGTAGATCAGGTTTGCTTGTCCCAGTTTTCTCCCCTCGAGCACTGGTTTCCTGTTGGGTCATAGCACGCTGTCCGGCTAAGCTCATCTCTACTGAAGCAGGCAAGTCCATCTCAACAGCTCCAGCCCCGTAGAGGCCACCACCAGAGACTGTACATACTGTCTCCATTCTTTCTTTCAATGTGGGTGATCAACACCCAGCACTGTGATACTTGCAGAGTGACGGTGCTAAATAAAAGCTTCCTGAAACTTCTGCCTTATGACACATTTGGAAGTTTGAGTGAGAGTACGTATGTGTTCTGTCCCCTTAACTCCAGGTAGTGATGTATTCAACCTGTGGCCCAACTTTCACACCCCTGAAAGTTCCATCACGAAGACGGGCAACATACTGAGACATCCAGAACTAGTTGTGTGGAGTTAGTTATGGGTCCAGTATGTAGGATGAGCTCAATTATCTCAATTCTTACCCATGACTCCCGTGTGATCAGTGCTGATCTCTGGTCACTAATATTATTTTTCTATAAAGCCACAGTCATAATTTAGGCTTCCAAGAGTCCAGAATCCCCAGTGAAATTAGTAGTGTGAACAGTTTTGAAGAAAAGAAGAAGATCTTCAGAGAAATTGGAGTGAAAGCCCATAGTGCCTTCATTTGCCTAGAGTACTCTGATAATGTAAAAATGAGAGTGAACATCATCGAATATGTGTTCCAAGCACTCTCTTAGATGAACCAACCCATTTAAACTGCATTCACATCCCTATGAAGTCGGTACTGCTATTACCCCCATTTTATAAAAGATGAACCAAGAAAGGAGAACTTAAGTACCTTGGAAAAATATCACAGGTATTAAGTAAGGTGCCAGGATGGACACTTTGGGCAGTCTGCCTGCTGTTCTATCTCTTAAACCTTATACATTTATAGTGTTTAATTTTTCTTATTCCAGGAAGACCCATGGATTTTCTCTGACAGTAAAATTAGAATGGTGAAAGAGAAGCAGATTCACCTAGGAACTGGTGAGACCGACACACACAACTTGGCAAAGGCTGGACTGTGACCTCATTAAGTACAGTCAACAGGTAAGGTCCAAGTAGGCTGGAAGAAATGCAAAAATTGGACGTCCCAACAAATATCTGTATTGTAGTGTATCGCTAGAAGGCTATTACTGAGAAACTGTCTTGCAGTGGGACAACGCTAGAGTTCCCATGAACATTAAGAAACAGACCAATTTTTCTCAAGGTATTGGCATTCTGAATTGTCAAAATAACATCCCTAGAAATAACTGGCAGCAAAAGCTCAGTAAGCTAAATGTGGGAACTTCATCGATTTTTGTTGTTGTTGAACTTTAGAGCAATATAGTCCCAGCGAAGGGAGTTCTTGTCGGTGGCTGATGAGAGCCTTAAGAAGTGCCATTTTCCGAATGGCCAGACATTAAGCAATTTTACATATCCTTGGCAAACAGTCTCTTCAGTCAGGGAACTATTATTTATGTCACAGATCTGGGGATACCAGTGATTAAAACAAATCTAATTCCCTTTATTGAGGAACTTGTAATCAAAAACTACCCAGTTTAAGTGCTGTAACGAGTAACCAAGTATCAGGACAAAGGGAGACATAGGCTGCCAAGTGTAAATGAACATATCATTTTGAACCTTCAAGGTATGCTTTGGAATTTCAGATTTAAGATTTTTTTGTTTGTTTCCATCCACTATTCTTTCAACCAGATCTAAGATTTGGAAGAGGCTAGGGGACAGAAGGCTGCGATTTGCAGGAGGGAACTAAAACAGTGTCTGGCATGTCTATTTAATTACAGCATATAAATATTCAAATATAGGTATAAATATAACTTAGGAATAGGAAGGTAACTAGTATCAAAATAGAAATATGCAGAACTTATAATTACCAGGGAGACAAAAGAGATTTTTAAAACGGTAATAATTTTAGCAAAAGAAATGTGAATTTGATTTAGTCTCAAGCTGAAGGAGGTCTGGCGATGTCTCTGTTCTATTACAATAAGATTCGAACTCAAGTTCCCTATATCATCAGCAGTGTGGTGGGTTGCTCATCTCTTCTACTGAAGTATAGACAACAACAGATACCAACACTAAATGTCTCCAGAGTGAGGGAGATGTTTTCTTGGAAGAGCCCACATAACAGGGAAAACGACCTACCATTGCTATATTTTGGATGAGGACACCTCATATCTTCTTCAGCACCAGATCCTAGAATGCTACCTAGAAACGCAGAGTGATCTGTGGGCTATACAAGCTGACCAGAACCTCACTCTTGGGCCTTTCAGTATGGTGATGGGTGTTTGGTTGGTCCTGCTGGCCTAAGAGTTCTAGGCACTCACACTTTTGCTCTCCTCTTCCCTTTTATTTCTGACACATCCTAGGTCTTTGGCCTCTCTCATGTCCCTTTGGATTTCCTTCTTCATATTTTCCTGGAAGTCAGCACTATTTCATTGTTTTAGATTACTCTTGGTTGGTTGGGATTGGTTTGGCTGGGAGTCATGGCCACATATATCCCCCTAAACCTTGCCTCTTCTCTTTGTAGGCATCCCCTTTCTTGCACTGGGTAGGGGATCCCACTGGTTCCTTACATTCTCAGGGATGTTTTTTCAGTCATGTAGATGAAATCAGTGGAGAATTCATCATGTCTTTTATAAGCCACGATAGAGCCAGTGTACTGAAAAAATCAAACAGACAAACAAACAAAAAATCGGAACCAGAGAAAATGGAAAAGGCATAGCTCTGTACCTAAAATTCTTCATGTGTCAGAGAGAAGGAACATTCTCTTCTAGCCCTAGCAGATCCTGTATCGGGGATGGTTAAATTCCTTAAGGCCACTGAGGTTCCTGGAGGTTCCAGATGGCATTTGGCCATGACAGACTGGTCTTCCTCAGACGTCACTTGCTACCCTATTACAGACTTCTCTCTTCTGGATTGTGGCTCGTGCATCCTCATGGTTCCCACCGGGTCCCGATTGTACACGTCGAATGTGACCAGGAAGACACCTGACAGGGTGGTAGTGTTTATTTTATTCATCTCTGGCTGATAAAATCCTAAGTTGGACAGAATATATTTTTCACGGAACAGCTGGTTAGAAAATCTATGTTACTGGCTCTTCACTGACGGAACACTACACACTCTGGGAAGTGGTGTGGTCTAGACTAAATTAAACCTAATGGGGCATGAATGTAGGTCTCCATCCATCTGTGGTCAGGCACTTGCAGAGACTGGGTTTGACTGGAGGTGACGCTTTGGATATGCGTGAGGGATGACATTACTGGAACTCCCGGGAGTTGAATGCTTGGTGTCAAAGGGAGATTCAAGATCTAAAGCTTCTTTTCTGTTTCCTCCTCATCCTGCACGGAGAAACCGGGATACTGGTCCACATCATATATCAGTGTAGTTATGCATCAGAGCTCGTAGCTACCACCCCTTGCCCCCCCACGCCTGGGACAATGGCCAGTACTCATGTCTACCAGTTTTAATTAATTTTTTTTAAAGATGTTGCCAAGAATGAGAATTATGGCTGGGTCACTCAGTCTGGAATGATACTAACATCGATGCTGATCATTGAAATGTCATTACCAAGACATACATCACCCATACGACTGGCCAATGATGACCTTTCTCCTATTTGAAGAGAAGAGGCCATCAGAGGGTATTTCATAAGCTATGCTACACCAACCTGAACACTGGCTTCCTACATTTTACTGTCCTAACATAGTCCGTTCACACAACGTCAAGTGATGTGGTACCAGGATGCAATCTTTACTCAACCTAAATTTGAGCTCTATTTCCACCTGGAGAATGATTTACATTATGGATACATGAGTTTGTATGAGGGACCCTGATGGTCAGGAAACGGAGAATATTGCACGTCTGGCCTGACTTTTCCAGCTCCAACAACGTTCACAGGTGCTGGTGGTGATTCTCTTACCCGGTGGCCCCTTGGGATGCTGAGTCACAGGCTAGAGTGAGATCCTACATAGCAGTGTCCTTGATGAGGTCTCCCTGTGAGTGATGACCCTGCCTGCTTCGTCCGCTAGTGGTATCCCTAGCTGTCAGCAACCAATATCCTAGAATGTCTTAAGTACTGACAAGTACCATGCCTTGGTCTGATACAGGTAATGGCTACTATGGCTTTGAAACAGGGTCGGACTGGAGGCCTATGACATTGCCAACTGCTTTGCCACCAAAAAATTGTAGTCGGAGACGGAGGCCTGGGAACACATCCCCGACTCATTCCTCCTCTGAAAACACAAGGAGAAAAATGAAGCAGAGGGACAGCCTGGAGGTGCCACGCCAAGAGTTAAGGTCTTTGCCCCTCCTGGAGTTGAGGAGGGTGGGGGAGAACCGTCGTGTGAAGCCTGCAAACGTCCTCCTCCTTGAAGGGGCTGGGCAGGCAGAGACCTGTGTGCGCATGTGCTGAGGATGCTCCCGGGAGGAGCTGTCAGACCTCGGGGCCTGGAGGGGAGACGAGCTGCCCCCAGTGCCTGCAGAGAGAGGGGACCGCTGCTTGTTCCCAGACGGGCCTCCCTCCTGCCTCCGTGGGGGGCCTGCAGCCCGACTGCCTGGCAGCGGACCAAAGCCAAAGAAGGTTTCATGCCCAACATCACGGTCTGGGGAACCTCCAAGTCCAGAGGACCGAAGGTCAATAGACCATGTGGACGCAAAGAAAGGCCAGTGCCTGTGGGGCGAATCAGAGACACGAAGGCAAGAAGGCAAAGTCGAACTGGATCTGGTTCAGAACTGAACAAAAAAAAAAATGGGACAGAACACTATGAAGTGTTGGTGCTCCTCGAGGAGAGGCGGCTAGACTATCCAAGAGGGCCCCAATTTAAAAAGAAGAAAATAACCCCTACAGGTAGCTGTTCATGAGAACTGAAAGATGGTTTGGAAGACCCTTTAGAACAATTGGCAGAAAAGAACAAAATCCCAAGGACATGAGGGAAAAGACAAGAGATCTGGAGACCAGAGACTTAAAATGTAAACAGAGCAGTCTCTGCTTTTTCTCCCCTTATCTACAGGGGATACCGTTTCCCGACTCCCCGGTGGATGCTGGAATCTCCAGACAGTACTGAGCCCCCTCTATACTGTGTTTCCTTATACCCACATACCCATGAGAAAGTTTAATGTCTACATCAGGCACGCTGAAAGATTGACAACAACTGATAACAAATCCAGGACGATTCTAACAATATATTGTAATAGAAGTAATGTGAAAGTGGTCTCTCTCAAAATAATTTGTTGTCGTGGATTCTCCCTTCTTCTTGGGAGGATGTGAGATAAATACATTTTTTTTTTAAAAAAAGAGGGAGACTTCTCTGGAGAAAGATAAGTTTTTAGATTAATAACAGTTACCAAGACTCAGGTGGGATTAAGGAACAAAAAATTAATGTACTTCGCTCTATCTTGATGAAGTTTATAAATTCCTCAGATTAAAAAAAAATCGTTTAAGTTCCAACACAGAAAGTGACCACAACAATGACAACAAAAACAGATTATTTGAAGCAATTAGTTATTGTGGGGTACAGAGTTTTGAAAAAAAAAATATATATACACACACAGGAAAAGGGTAGGCAATATCCTTGAACTATAATTTTGCAGCAGTCCAGCAAAACCCACACACTTCAGTGGAAGCAGAAATGCAGGGGTGCGCTGGTAAATGACTGACTCACCCTATCGAAATATGATAAACAAGATCCAAAGCCCTGCTTTGTAGCGCTTGCCAATTTTCAGGGCATAAATGCTCCCTTTGTGGCCAATTTCAAGATGTCAAGGTGATGTTTCTCAACACAGAGTTAGGAAAGGAAGAGTTGGGGGGAACTCTTATAGGACAGTAAGCCAGTACCGTCAAGAGGAGTACTGGGGGGCGCCCGGGGGGCTCAGTCGGTAAGTGTCTGCCTTCGGCTCAGGTCATGATCCCAGGGTCCTGGGATTGAGTCCTGCATTAGGCTTCCTGCTCAGTGGGGAGCCTGCTTCTCCCTCTGCCCCTCCCTCATTTGTGTTCCCTCTCTGGCTGTCTCTCTCTCTCTGTGAAATAAATACTCTTCAAAAAAAAAAAAAAAAAAAGAGGGGTACTGCAGATAGGAAGAAGTTCCTACAGTGTAAACATCCCATCTTTGTGGAATACAGGCTGAGTAGGCCATGAAAATATGTGGGAGGACACTTTTAATTCTGACATATGAATAGAGAAAGACAAGCGTGACTACACCTGTCTGGGGGAGAAGGTAAGCCTTGGTAGAACTTGGTAGAATGCCTCAGTACTTCCAAATCAACGGGGCAAATTAAAAAAAAAAAAAAGGAAAGAAAAAAAGAAAAAAAGGTAGTAAGGAGAGAACTAGCGAAGCCAGAAAAATAAGAAGAGGAACAGCAAGTTTCCCGTCAATCATGTAAGAAGCCTGGAAGTCACTTCATCCTAAATAGAAGCAAAAAACTGAACAAACAAAAAATCGCTCAGATCTGTCAGGGAAGCGAGGTCCGAGGGCCAAGTGCAGACCGCCCACTGGAGCAGAAGCCTCCTAGGAGACTAGGACTGGGGCAGAGGCGCGATCTGTGATTGATGAGTTGCTGAAGGCCTAGTATGGACAAGTGTGGGAGTTAAAACTCCAGGGCACCCAGTCGAAGCTCGGCCGCCATACTTTTTACCTCCTGGAGTTCTGCTAGGTCCTTACAGCAAAGATGGGAGAAAACCCCCTCCTGCTTCCAGCAGGGCAGGGAAACAGGAACCTTTTGGAAATATGCTAGAGCATCCTGTTCTTCTTGTTCTAACAAGGCTTGCCCTCCAGGGAAACTGTTTTACCAGAGCCTAAGCTATTAGAATTTGATCAGAACCTCATCAGCCTGGGAGATGGGAAATGCCCAAAGCAGCGCTCTCTAGCCATGCTCTCCCACCTAAGGGGGAAAAAACTGAGAAGCACCTGTAAAGAAAAGTCAGTGAAGGGAACAAAAATAGAGGGATGTTAAATATTAAGTCTAAAATAAATGGAAGGAATGACACAAGGAGTATCCGTTATCACAATAAAGGTGAAAAGTCTGTATTTTCCTATCAAAATACATTATCATATCCAGTTAGACAAAAATCTAACTATATGTCAACAAGAATCACAGTTAAAATAAAGTGACAAAGAAAGATAAAAAATAAGGGTATGGACAAAGATAAACTTAGTTCATGCAAACCCAGTAAATAGGAGTTACAGAATTCAAAGTTAAAAGCATTTAATGGGACAAAGAAGTTTTATATGCTACCAAAGATGAAACCCATGAGAAAAATAAGCTATAACCAAGTTATATACAAATAGGGTCGGGAATAGATAAGGCAAAATTTGCTAAAAATTTGAAGACAAAATGATAAAATTACAGTGGGAGATTTTAATAAACTTCTTTCAGAATTTGACAGATAAAATAGTCTAAAAATAAATAAACCAAAGGATTTGAATAACATAATCAACAAGGTCAAGTTAATTGACATTTATAGGATTTTTATCCTACAAAGAGAATAGATCATCTAAGTCCACAGAATACTTACAAACATCAACTTGGTGATAAATTCATCCAAGTTGGGATTTTAAAAAGCTACATCTTGATTTGAAAAGACCACAAATCAACAATAAAAAGAGGAGATGACCCAAGAAACAATTTGGAAATTAAATGCATACTAGAAGTTAAAAAACAAAACAAAACAAAAAAAGATTTAGAATAAATGGAAAAAGTCTTTATATCAAAACCTACAGGAAAGAGCCACATCTTCCATATGAGATGAAGGGACCACGGCTGAGGAAGAATCCTGTGAGGAAACGAGAAAAGCCAGTAGAATAAGAATGAGACCTGAAGGAGAAAATAGGAGTGAATTGAAGGTATCTGTCTGGGAGAGTTGGCCCTGTCCCCTACCTAGGTCGGTAATGCCCATCAGGAATTTATGTCCCAGGAAAATACTTGGAGAATTTTCTCGAAGGAAATTTAACTAATTGTCTGGGAAGAACTGAAGCAACCAGTATGGGAACTGGCTTTGAAGAAAAAAGAGTAATCTGCTTTGTATTTTTGTTTCTTCTTTCCAAGGCCAATTTATTGTGTGCTTATCTTCAAGCGAAGCCTACGGGTTAGTAAGCCCTATTCAGATATGCAGCGTTTCTGGTGAGCTTGTTTTTGCCTCATTCTAAATTTTGAATAGAAAATTAAGGATTAACAGATATTTGAGGAGAGCCTGTGATTAAGTGAGAATAAGAAAAATAAGCAGGACAAAAAAGGACACTAAACTAAAGGAATAAAAAATAATGTAGGGAAAAGAAATTGGAAAGGAAAACAAAACATAATCCTCCTGTTTCCCCATACACACACAGGAGTTCCTAGTTAACATAGTCTAAAGAATAAGAAAGGGATGCGATACAAGGAATCAGAACAAATAGAAGTTCTCAGAAATACAGAATTTCCCAAAGCTGAAATTTTTTTTTTCTGGAGAGGAATCTTTTATTCAAATGCTCAAATCCATATTTCCTGTTTGAAATATTTTATTTATTAACTAATTATTTATTTAGAGAAAGTGTGAGTGAGGGGAGGGGCAGAGGGAGTAGAGAAAGAGAATCTCAAGCAGACTTTGCGTTGAGTATGGAGACCGATGTGGGGCTCAATCCCATGACCCTGAGATCATGACGTGAATGGAAAACAAGAGCTGGAGGTTTAACTGATTGAGTCACCCAGGTGCACCATAATCCATATTTCTTTATTTTTTTAAAAAAAATTTTATTTATTTATTTGACAGAGAGATAGAGAGTGAGGACAAGTAGGCAGAGCAGCAGGCAGAGGCAGAGGGAGAAGCAGGCTTTCTGCTGAGCAGGGAGCCCAATGTGGGGCTTGATTCCAGGACCCTGGGATCATGACCTGAGGTGAAGGCAGACACTTAACTGACTGAGCCACCCAAATACCCTATACTCCATATTTCTTAAATGTAGTATGTTTCATAATTTTCTGCTACATAGGTAAATTTAACAAAATTAAGTGTCTTAAAATAAAAATCTTATTTAATTTCTACATAGTTTTTCTTTTTTTCCAATTCTTTTATTTGTATCAAAAATTTTTTATATGAGTATCTCTCATTGACTACATTGCCTATGCTGTGCCCATTACTCCTGGGATTTATTCATTCCATAACTGGAAGCCTGTCCTCCCACTCCCCTTCACTCATTTTGCCCATTTCCTCACCCCCTTCCCTTTGGCAACCGTCAGTTTGTTCTCTGTACTTAGAGGTCTCATTCAACTTTAATCATGTGGTCTTTCTCAGTTTGACTTATTTCATTTAGCATAATACTCCCTAGGTCTATTCATACTGTTGGAAAAAACAAGATACCATTCTTTTTTATGGCTGAGCAATATTCCTCTGTCTGTCTCTGTTATTTCTGTTACAGAAAATGTGTGAATTTTTCGATTAAAAAAGCTTCCTAAATGTTGAGAAGGATGAGTGAAATTAGTTAACACATACTCTTGTAAAATGGTAGAATGCCGAAGATGAAGAAGTAATGTTAACGGTTTCTAAAGAGAAAAAAATTCATCTACAAAAGAGAAGAATCAGATGGACATCAGGCTTCTCAGCAATACCAGAATGCTTAAAAGTAAAATGGCAATTCCTTAAAAAGAGAAAAGGACTTTTACCCCAGAATTCCAATCCAGAAATTATTCATCAAACGGGAGAAGAGTAAAGACTTTCCAGGTATACAAAGATTCAAGGTTTACCACCCACACACCTATTATTAGGGGTTATTTGAGGACATACTCCAGCAAAATGAGAGCGTAAAGAAAGAAAGAGGAAGGCATGGGATCCTGAAACAGTAGATCTACACCAGAAGAGCAATAAGGACTGATGCATGTTACTGAATGTGCAGCAGGTCTGGAGATAAACTGGTGCAGATTAGATAGGGGGCATGGAAGGCTCTAGAAAAAAGGGATTTAACAGGATAGAGAATACGATGGAAGTTTGGGGGGGGAAATGGAGGACATAATAAAATCAAATAATGCAAGATAAAAAGGTAATTAAAACTAGATATTAAATTCTGTAAATTAAACACAGCATGAATTTAAACAGCTGATGGAATGTAAGAAAAATCAAGCCATTAATTTCTATGCTAATGATACCCTCCTTTGAATCACCCATAGAGGAAGGAAATATAACCAAATATATCATGTGACCCAAAACCAAAACACATTTGCAAGTCATGTTAACATAAAGGCAGTTTACCCATTTTCAACTTTCGTAGTGAACCAATGGACCAAGTACAAATAACCTAATAGTGTTTGCAGAATACATCATGTAAGGAGTCACATCCACTCCCTCCACCCCAGGCCAGGAGTGGAAAGCCCTTAATGTTGGTGAAATCAGGAGAAGGAGAGATTCACGGGCAATGAGTAAAGGGCGACGACCCTGAACGAGTCCCTCATGGACCCAGGGGCTCCACCAATCCCGGTCTTGGTCAAGGAGGTTGGGTGGTTAGAGAAATTACGGAAACGTCCAATAGGCTAAAAGGAAAGGCAAAAACAGAGAGGACCGGTATTTCCTTGCTGATCATCTTTGAGGCAATATTGGGAAGGGAGGGGAGAAGATGTAGAGGTGGTGTAGCCTGTTGAATTTGAGATGACTCAAGGCAGCTCTTACTGATTCCCCACAGCCTGTAAATCCTACATGGTCCTCACCTGTGCAGGATGTGAAACATGCCTCAAGATGCTGACTGGTGGTCTTCCTGGAGTGCAGAGGGGAGCATGGCATCAAGGGATGAGGTGACTTTATGGCCAAGGACTGAAGGATGGACTCCCAGATTGAGGAATGAATGCAGAGTTCAGCTGATCCCAGGGGATTTGTGAGGTCTGATGTAGTCCTGATAATTTATTTTTTATTTTGTTTCCTTGCCTCAGGAGACATATCTAGAAAGAAGTTGCTAAGGTTGATATCCAAGAGATTACTTCCTGTGTTTTCTTCTAATATTTTTATGGTTTCAGGTCTCTCTCAGGTCTTTAATCCATTTTGAGTTTATTTTTGAATATGGTGTAAGAAAGGAGTTCAGTTTCATTCTTTTGCGTGTTGCTGTTCAGTTTTCCCAACATCATTTGTTAAAGAGCCATTCTTTTTCCCACTGGATATTCTTTCCTGCTTTGTGAAAGACGGACTGACCAGGCAATTGTAGGTTTATTTCTGGGTTTTCTGTTCTATTCTATTGATCTATGGGTCTATTTTCATGCCAGTACTGTACTGTTTTTATTACTACTTCTTCAGAATGTAACTTGAAATCTGGCTTCCAATTTTGTTCTTTCTTTCTTTCTTTCTTTCTTTCTTTCTTTCTTTCTTTCTTTCTTTCTTTCTTTCTTTCTTTCTTTCTTTCTTTTTTGAGTAGGGGAGGAGCAGAGGAAGATTAGGAGAGAATCCTAAGCAGGCTCCATGCCAAGTGGACTCAATCTCCCAACCCTGAGATCATGACCTGAGCTGAAATCAAGAGTCAGACACTTAACTGACTGAGCCATCCAGGCAGCACTCCTTGTTTTTCTCTTTCAAGTTTGGTTTGGCTATTTGAGGTCTTGTTGTTTCTATCCAAATTTTAGGATTGTTTGTTCTAGCTCTGTGAAAAATGCTGTTGGTATGTTGATAGAGATTGCATTAAATGTGTAGATTGCTTTGGGTAGTATAGACATTTTAACAATATTTGTTCTTCCAATCCATGAGCATGGAGTGTCTTTCCATTTCTTTGTGTCCTTATCAATTTCTTTCATCAGTGTTTTATAGTTTTCAGGTCTTCTGCCATTTTGATTAGGTTCATTCCTAGATATTTTATTGGTTTTCGTACAATTATAAATGGGATTGTTTTCTTAATTTCTCTTTCTGCTGCTTCATTATTAGTGGATAGGAATGTAACAGATTCCTGTACATAGATTTTGTATCCTGTGACTTAACTGAATTCGTTTATCAGTTCTAGTAGTTTTTGGAGTCTCCAGGGTTTTCTCTATATAGTGCCAAGTGCAAATGGTTAAAGTTTTACTTCTTCCTTACCAATTCAGATGTCTTTTATTTCTTTCTGTTATCTGATTCCTGAGGCTAAGACTTCTAGTACCATATTGAATAAAAGTGATGAGAGTGGACACCCTTGTTTTGTCTTGTTCCTGACAAGGAAAAATCTCAGTTTTTCACCATTGTTGATGATGTTGGCTGTGGGTCTTCCTTTTCTTTTCTTTCTTTCTTTCTTTCTTTCTTTCTTTCTTTCTTTCTTTCTTTCTTTCTTTTTTTTTTTAATATTTATTTATTTATTTATTTTAGAGAAAGCAAGAGCAGGAAGGGCAGAGGGAAAGGGAGAGAGAACCTGACATAGAGCTCATCGTGAGGCTCAATCCACGACCCTAAGGTCACAACCTGAGCCAAAACCAAGAGTCGGATGCTTAACTGACTGTGTGACAAAGGCCCCCCCCAGTTGTGGGTTTTTCATATAAGGCCTTTAGTATTTTGAGATATGTTCGAAATACAACATCCATTCATGATAACAACCCTCCACAGAGAGGGTCTAGAGCGAAACTTTCCTTTCTGTTTAAAGCTGAATAATATTCCATTGTATGCATACCACATTTTTTTTTTAGCCCTTCATCTG
The DNA here is from genome assembly GCA_004023965.1 of Spilogale gracilis. NCBI lineage: Eukaryota > Metazoa > Chordata > Mammalia > Carnivora > Mephitidae > Spilogale > Spilogale gracilis. Next base: position 67,626 of record PITA01000558.1, read on the forward strand.
TCAGTTAGATGGCTTTCACCTTCCAACTATAAGGAATAAGGCAGCTGTGAAGATGGGTATACAAACAGCTGTTCAAGTCTACTTTCATTTTTTTTCTTTGTACATCTCTTTTTTGTTTACAGAGAGGTAAAACTGCTGGGTCATCTGGTAAACCTATATTAAATTTTTTTGGCAGAAAAAATGATACCATTTACATTCTTACTCTTAGAGGCTAATTGGACACTCAGGAGGTCAGGGCCAGGATTCCCGACAAGGAAACAGGGAGCTGGGATGGCTAAAACAAAACTGCACTAACATCCTGTTTTACAGCTTAGACAAGAGCACGAGAGCCTCCTGTCCAGTGGCCTCTGCTAGAGTGATTTACATAAAACATCCTGAAACAAAGCAATTAACCATAAAACATTGGTCACTATCACAAGATGAGACAGTTCCCAGATGTCAGCCCAAAAGACCATCAATATGTGATCAATAATCTGATAGATAGACAGGTACAAGATCAAAGTCCTGACTGGCACACCTCCAAGAGGACCAGACTCAGAATGTTTAAGATAGCTCCTCAAAAGAGCTTATAAAACTCAGATTTGAATGCCAAAATGGTAACCCGCTTGGGTCCCCTCCCTCTCTGGAAGCTTTGTAGTATCTCTCAATAAACTGCTTACTGCCCACCACACGTCTGGTCTACCTCTTCATGCTTCAAAGAGGTCTGACAAAGAACTGTGGGCACCGAGGGAACAAAAATCCTGTAACCCTACCAGCCATGCACAAGAGTTCCAATCCTCCCAGGTCCTCACCAATATTGGAGAGTTTCTGGTTTTATTTGATAGTAGCCATCCTAACGGGTATGAGGCGATATCATGGTTTTAATTTGCATTTTTTTAGTGACTAGTGAGGTTGAGCATATTTTCCTGTGCTTACTGGCCACTTCAATATTTTCTTTGGAGAAATTTTTATTCAGAGCTTTTGCCCATCTTTAAATCGGGTTGTTTGGTTTTTTGTTGTTGTTGCTGAGTTGTAGGAGTTCATTATATATTCTGGATATCAATTTCTTATCAGATACCTGATCGGCAAATACTTTCTCCCATTTCACGGATTACCTGTTGATAGTGTCCTTTTTTTTTAAAAAAAAAAATTATTTATTTATTGACAGAGCGAGATCACCAATAGGCAGAGAAGCAGGCAGAGAGAGAGGAGGAAGCAGGCTCCCTGCTGAGGGGAGAGCCCAATGCGGGCCTCCATCCCAGGATCCTGAGATCATGACCTGAGCCGAAGGCAGAGGCTTTAACCCACTGAGCCACCCAGGAACCCGATAGTGTCCTTCAGTGCACAAAAGTTTTAATTTTCATAAAGTTTAAATTACTGATTTTTTCTTTTGCTGCTTATCCTTTTTCCTTAGAGGATTTTCAATTTTGAACTGACTGAGACCCAAAAGAGTCTAAGTTAACTCCTGCAAGCTTAATAAACTAAAAGAGACATGATTAACTTTAATTGGTAAGTTTATGACTATATTTTTTATTTTTTGCCGCTAAGTAGGAATGGGAGCTCTCACAGGCAAGATACTGTCGGTTACAGAAAATGAGTTAATCTTATCGTTTTTATGTATCTGAATTTTAGTGCACGCATTTTTGGCCCTTATTCAAAAGGATGGAAGAAAATTCAGAAGCAAAATGCAACAAAAGCCCCAGTAAAACTTTGCCTGAACACGGTTCCACATCAAGAACTTGCTAGAATGGGGATTTAGGCCTTATTTAGGGTAGTTTGTTTTTCCTTCTCAAGAACACAAAAACCATCGTGCAGGGAATAAGAAACCCTCTCATACAACCATGGTAAAGATGGGAATTTAAATGGAAGTTATAAAAGGCAAAACAAAATTTCAGAACACATCAATAGGCTGGCACACCAGCTGCCTTCACACCAGATCCCTAGGATACAAATTCATTAACTGGGTATTCTCTCTGTTGTTGATGTTCTATGGGCTCAGTTAAAGAACTGACAACCTGGCATATTTACCTTCATCTTGAACAGCATAAATATTGCATCTGCACCAGAGTAAAACTCAATTATAAAGACTAGATGCGCTAAAAAAAAACTCTGCTCTACAGTTTTGTCGTCCTTCTGAAGTCCCATACAGAGAAACTGTCTCAATCTCCAAAGTACACTGCTTACAATTTTTGAAAAGGCAAATGAATTATTTTTTTTGAAAGCTCTTATTTATTTATTTGAGAGAGAGGGCATGATCAAGGGTAGGGTAGAAGCAGAGGAAGAGGGACAAGCAGACCCCTCTCTGAGCAGCGAGCCCAGTATGGGGCTCGATCCCAGGACCCCAGGATCATGACCTGAGATGAAGGCAGACAGTTAACCGACTGAGCCACACAGGTGCCCCAAGGCAAATGAATTTTTATACTTACCTTCTTTGATCTAATATATAGCAAATCTGATTTCTGTTTTATTGGTGCTTCTAAGAAGGCTATAAATTTCTTTTTGGCAGGAAACATTGCTTTATATTTTATTTTATTTTAAAATTATGTACTATTAATGCTCTCAGGCAGTAAATTTCCTCAATCCTTGCTTATGGATTCTCACAACATATGAATTACGTGACCCTCCTCCTAGATCTGCCAATCTGAAATAAATCGTAAATTGTCATACAGACTGTCTAAAGCATTTGAGCTGTTTGCTAATAAGTCTTCTGCTCAGAGCTTCTCTCTTATTAAATGGCAATGCTTGCCTTTATTTTTGGAGATGGTATTTTCCTGACAACTCTCTCCTTGTCATTGCAGGTTTCCTTGATGTGCAAGAAAGAAACCCTATCCTGAACGACTTGCTTCTGTTCTCTCCGCTGGCCTGTTGATGGGAACCGTTTCTAACAAAGGAATAAAATGTTAGGGGATCTCATTCTAACTTTACCAGCTGGTAGGTCCTGGAGCACATTTATCTTTCCTTCTTTTCCTCCCCGCCCTCCCTCGCCAAGTGAGCCCACATTCTCAACACCCTGTAGGAGGTAAATTTGGTGAATTTTACAAAGTAAATACACACACGTGCCCAGACATACACACTCAGCTTGGTGACACTTTATCTCCACTTCATCCTTCTCCATTTTCACCCACCTCTTCATTTAAACTCCCATTTACTGACCCTGTGTCTTTGTAATGTATTCTCATTTAATTCTCAAAACAATCTGGCGAGGAGGGATTCAGCTTGGTTTACAACCCAGGGGCTTGAAGCTCAGAACTGAAATCCTCTGGGGAAGGGTTTGCACATTTACAAAGTGGGGGGGGCGTGAGGATGTGAGCCCAAATCTGTTTTTTCTTTCTGCTCTCGCCTAACTGCCTTTGTACCTGACTCTCCGGGAGCTTCCAACCCTCGGTTTATTATATGCTTGTTGCCCTAGTCTTTCTAAGCTGGATACATGCTAGATGTAGCAGGTGGACTGCTTACTGCTTGTAGGTCCCTTGGGTAGGGGTACGTTTCCTCTGGATACTTGCTATTCCACTTGTCACCTTACTTCACCCCCATGGACCGCTCCCTGCAGAAAAAACGGGCCAGTCCCCCAGACTGGAAACACCTACATACAAAGCCCTTGAGTTTCCTAGTCTCAGCAGCTTCTTTGACCCCATTTACAAATTAGGATATTTGCTCTAATTCGTTGGCATTTCTCCCCCAGCTAAGTGTTCTTACCACAATCCTGAGGATTCAAAAAGGTGGGAGACCCAGGATCAGGTTCCATCCTTTTTGGGGATCATCTGTCTTCTTGCTTCTTCGGTGCTTTGCCTCTTTTACTGTACCGCCTGCAGTTTTGCTTCTATAGGGATGGCTCATCTACCACAATGATATTGTATCAAGACAGTTAATCCCTTCACTTATCTGATTACAGACCTGACAACTTCCTTTTCCTTTCTTAGGAGGGGTGGTGGCGGTAGACTTCCTTACAACTCCGGATTTTTCATTCTATTTTGACATCAGATACACAAACTTTATTTAGATTTCTAGCACTTCTAGTTTCAGAAAAAGAAAAAAAAAACGGTGTGTGTGTTTGTGTGTGAATTTGGGTTTTTACTGAATAAGTGAGTTAACTACATTAATTCAGTGTGAGTCCCATCATGCTATTGATGAGTGGTTTGGGGATGGATGTAGGCTAAGAGTATTCTGTTTCCCACGCCTTCCAGATTACAATAGTCCAGTGCTTTCCAACCTTTGTTTTTTCATTATTCGCCTCTGAGGAAGATATTTAGACATTTTTTCCAAAACGGCCTCCTCAAGAAACGTTCATAACTATGTACTGTAGCCCTTTGGGAAGGGGACAGAAACCAGGGTGAATGGATACTGCCCCCAGGGAGAACGTAGCACAGACCACCAATGTAAATCCTGGGACACTTCAGTGAGATGTTAAAAAGTTCTAAACCACTTTTGATGGCCCTTGCTCTTTCCGAACAGGGAAAGCGAGGCAAAAGCTCCTTCCATTACGACTCTTATCAGCAGACATAACCTACATTCTAGTTAACGTAGGACATAAACCAATTCCTAATTATGTATGTGGTTACTAAGTATCTCAGGTCATAAATTCAGGTTTGCAAGAAACACAACTTCCTGTATTTTTCTGTAATGGAACTTAATTTCTATCTCCCTTTCTGCTGGAGGATAGAAACTTAATATTAAGTCAGGATCGCCTGGGTGGCTCAGTCGGTTAAGCATCTGCCTTCAGCTCAGGTCATGATCCCAGAGTTTTGGAATCGAGCCCCGAGTTGGGCTTCCTGCTCGGCGGGAAGCCCGCTTCTCCTTCTCCCATGCCCCCTGCTTGTGTTCCCTCTATCTCCGTGTCTCTGTCAAGTGAATAAATAAAACCTCAAAAAAAAAAAAAAAGATATTTCAGAAAGTACCCATCTAATAGAAAGTCATTTCAGAAAGAATACTTCCAATTTTAAATAAAGACAGGATCCACTTCTAATCTCTTGCACTTCCTCTCTCCTCTAGCTAAAAAAGCACACTTCAGCCCTCCTATCTTCCTCTGCAACACCACGGTTATGTAAGTGGTTTTTCTATTTACCAAGCCAAAATGGAATCATCTGGACACAAAGTCACCTGGGGTCTTGCTTGGATTTGCTAGCCATTTTCTCGATTCCTCCTTGCCTAAGGCTTCAGGGACATCTCAACAACTAGCCTGAAGGAAGAAGTGATCATCTTGTGGGAAAACACCTGCAGCGTCACTGGGCAGGTCTGAGAAGGGACCGTGCACAACGTGTGTATCATGGACTCAATGTGCGCATCATGGGATGTCTCTCACTGAATGAACAGAATCCTGGTAGAGGGCAGAGGGTCCTGCTTGATGCTTGATTGATCTCTTGTGGCTACAAGTCCCTGGTTACATCTTCTTCAAGTATCACATGATGAGCACCTATGGGGGTGCCTCCTGGGTGCTCTTACGGGGCGCCTGGGTGGCTCAGTTGGTTAAGCGACTGCCTTCGGCTCAGATCATGATCCCAGAGACTGGGGATCGAGTCCCACATCGGGCTCCCTGCTCGGCGGGAAGCCTGCTTCTCCCTCTCTCACTCTCCCTGCTTGTGTTCTCTCTCTAGCTGTGTTTCTCTCTCAAATAAATAAATAAAATAAAATAAAAAGTCCAGTTAGTTGAGTGAGGCAAGAAAAGATGCCTCCTGGAAGAGATAATATGGAAGAGAACACGGAGTGCCCGGGGTTCGGTTGCGCTCCTGCTCCTGAGTGGTTTTTAGATATCACTGAATCTTTCTGGGCTAGGCTTTATTTGAACAAAGGAAGAGCTGAACTAGAGCTGTGTTGTTCTCAAGTTCTATATCTAATTCTTTATTCAGTGGCCATAAGAATGAATACATGAGTTTATCTTTGTGAAGGATAACCTATTTTGCTTCTAAAAGCACACACAGAGGCAGGATAATTTCAGATGATCAACTCCTATCTTGTTCTTACTGCTGTCAAAGAAACAGAAGGAATACAATTTTCTCTCTCACCCCAAATTGGCAGATAGGGCCATGAGTGGTGGAGATCAGGAGTATTCCAACTCCATGCTCTTTAAAAAAAAAAAAAAAAAAGATGAAGATTGTCTAAAATTAGGAGCCAGAGAGATCTAGGCTGGGTGTCCTCCCCCCACCTCATCAGTCCTGGTTTTACCCTGAGCATATGTCAGTGGATGCTGTGTAGACAGAAGACCAGAGCGGGAGTCAGAAAATCATACAGACTGCTGCCTGTTTTTATATAGCAAATAATGTATTTTATGTTTATAAATGACTCAAAAGAAATCAAAAGAAGAATAATAGTTTATGACTGCAAGATGATAGAAAAAATATCCCTGCCCCCAGTTCCTGGCACAGAGCTCCTAAAACCCTTGTAATTTCCTAAATGATAAGAGCGCTAGGAGCACCTTTTATAATATTTGGTTTTTGATTCCAGTTCCCAATGTAGAGTTCTTTTTTTTTTTTTTTTTTTTTTAAGATTTTTTATTTATTTGACAGAGAGAAACACAGCCAGAGAGGGAACACAAGCAGGGGGAGTGAGAGAGGGAGAAACAGGCTTCCCACCGAGCAGGGAGCCCGATGTGGGGCTCGATCCCGGGTCTCCAGGATCATGACCTGAGCCGAAGGCAGTCGCTCAACCAACTGAGCCACCCAGGCGCCCCCCCAATGTAGAGTTCTTAAATCCCCTAGAATTTCCTGGGGGATAGGAGTGTCTTTTCTCCTAATGATGTGAGTCTTGCTGGGCTCTAGATGGATCTTGGTTACCAGAAAGATCAAACCAGGTTTACAAGCTTGGAATTTTCAGCAGCCCTGCCCCTGACCCCTTCTCCAGAGAGGAGAGGGGCTGGAAATGGAGTTTGTGACCCATGATGCCTCTGTACTGAAGCTCCCACAAAAGCCCCAAAAGTATGGGGTTCAGCGAGCTTCCAGGTTGGTGAACACATGGAGATGTTGGGGAAGTGGCATGCCACTAGTTTGTCCTCTGCATTTCTAGGTCTGATTCTGATTTTTGTTTATTCAGTTGTTTAAGATTCCACTTACACAGTATTTCTCTTTCTCAGTCTCACTGATCTCGCTTAGTATAATATTACTCAGGTCCATCTGTGTTGTCTCAAGTGGCGCCATCTCATCATTTTTTATGAGTGTGTAATATTCTGTCACATGCTATACACACACACATCTACACACACACCCTCCCACACATTTTCCTTATCCATGTGTCTATGGAGGGACACTTAGGTTGCTTCCATATCTTGGCCATTATAAATAATGCTGCAGTAAATACAGGGGTGAATGTATCTTTTTCAATTAGTGTTTTTATTTTTTGGGGGGTAAATACTTAATAGTGGAATTATTGGATCGTATGATATTTCCATTTTTAACTTTTTGAGGAGACTCTATAGTGCTTTCCGCAGTGGCTATAGCAATTTACACTCTCACCAACAAGGCCTGAGGGTTCCTTTTCTCCATATCCTTGACAACACGTATTTCCTGTCTTTTTGATTTTAGCCATTCGAATTGATGTGATGTGATACCTTATTGTGATTTTGATTTGCATTTCCCTCATGATTAGCAATGTGGAGAATCTTTTTATATGCCTGTTGGCCACGTGTATGTCTTCTTTGGAAAATTGTCTAGTCAGGTCCTTTATCCACTTTTAGATTTTTTTGGTGTTGAGTTGTATGAACTCCTTATGTATTTTGGATTTTAACCCTTATTGAATATATAGTTGGCAAACATCTTCTCCCATTCAGTAGGTTGTCTTTTTGGTTTGCTGATGGTTTCCTTTGCTGTGCAAAATCGTTTGATTCAGATGTAGTTCCAATAGTTTATTTCTGCTTCCATTTCCCTGGACTTAGGAGACATAGCCAGTAAAATATTCCTATAGGTCATGTCAGAGAGATTGCTGTCTGTGTCCTCTTGTGGGATTTTTTTGGTTTCAGGTCTCACTTTTAGGTCTTTAATCCACTTTGAGTTTATTTTGTGCTAGGAAGTTGTCCAGTTTCATTGTTTCGCACATCGCTGCCCAGTTTCCCCAGCACCATGCATTGAAGGGACTATGTTCTCCTCCCAATTACCCATCATTATATATATTGCCCCTCAATTAATAGAGACTTAGCTTGCACTAACTTTAGACTTAGGAGACTTGGTATTCAGATTAGTACTTAGACTGTTTTGGGGACCATGAACTGATATACCATATATCAAAATAAAGCTATCAAACACCCTTGACTCAGTAAATTTTAGGTGGAATCAATAATAAGAAGTCATTAATAATTAATTATAAATAAAAATGTTCATCATAACATAATTTAGATAGTAAAAAACTTAGAAACTATATATCTTTTCAATTAGAAGTGGTTAAATTTTGATATAGTCACAAAATTAAATAATAGAGATCCATCTAATTATCTTCAAATTACATAATATGGACAAGTGTTTAGGACAAGGGGAAAAATCAGGTCACAAAATTCACCAGCATAGTCCCAGTTTTGTGTGAAATAAGACTGGTAAGAAACACACACATGTTCATAGCAGTGGTTCCTGTTTTCCAACCTGGCTATAAAAAGTATGTATTGCTTTTATAGTTAGATATAAATAAGCACTATAAGAAGGAAAACACCTCCGTCTGAATAGGACCTTGAATTCAAACTGTTACATATTAAAATTAATGTCAAAGCACATGACACAATCAAATCCTAACAATGGCTCAGCAGTTCAGAGGATAAAATAAGCCTTCAAATGCATATTACAGCAGAGGGAGGGGACGTATTTATTGAAGAAAACTTGTTTTTTGCTGTTGGCACAGTTCCTGTCCAGGACCCTATAAAGTCCCTCATTTAGACCCCGTAGTGCCAGAATAGTTGGTCTCCCCTGAGATTTCAAGGTTACTTTATCACAGGCGCTCCTGGCATAAAGAACAAAATTGTACTGAACAAGTTCAGGAACTCTTTTGGTCACTTGAACTCACATTTTACTAGATGAGATCATTGAGACTCGCAGCTATGGGGCCCAAAATTCAATGTATCTGTGAGTCACCTGGAGATCCTAAAATGCAGATTCTGACTCAGTGGGCCTGGGGTGGGGCCTGGATTCTGCATGGTAACAAGGTCTCAGGCGAAGCCCGGGCTGGGTTCCTTGGATGACACTTTGGGGAACGAGAGTTTACAGAGAGAGGTCTCCTGTCCAAAGTCACACTAATACAAAATGCACATGGGAGTACCTGTCCCCTTTTCTGGCTGTTTTAAGATAAAGCAGGGTCACCTGGGTGGCTCAGATGGTTAAGCATCTGCCTTCAGCTCAGGGCATGATCCCAGGGTCCTGGGATTGAGCCCCATCTAGGGCTCCCTGCTCGGCGGGGAGTCTACTTCCCCCTCTCCCTCCGTCTCTTTCCCTGTTTATGCTCTCTCTTTCTCTCTGTCTCTCAAATGAATAAATAAAATCTTTAAAAATAAAATAAAGTAAAATGAGTTTGAAAAAGACACGGAAAACATTAGCCTTTCCAGATGCCTACCGAATTACTTCCCACAACTAGTTAGGCTGCTAATAACAATGCTTTGCAATTATGTAGTTCATTATATTTCCAAGAGGTTTTTTTTTGGGTAACTATTAATTTGCTAATCCACCAATTCATGCTGAAGAGCAGCAACTGTTATCACCTGTACACCATGACCCGGCTAATCGCATACGGTATCTCCAAATCCTTTATAGGATTTGACTTAAATCTGGATTTAACTTGAGCTATTTAAGTATTATGCACAAGTCACATAGACGTGTGTGAGAATCTAAACCAGAACTTTGTGTGTGGGAATCTGGCCTGAATGTGACCAAGTGTTGCTTTCTTTTAAGGTTAGAAGAATGGTATTTGTTGAATGAATACAGAGGGGAATCAAGTCCTTTGTTAGAAGTATGATTTAATCTCGATAAACCTCAATATCCTTATTCATAAAAGAGGGAAAACAAAACCCTGTGGGGATTAAATGAGATACCTTCCTTCCTTCCTTCCTCTTTTCCTCCCTCCCTTCCTCTGATCTTCCCTTCCTCCCTCCCTTCATCTTTTTTTTCCTGCTTTATTAAGATAGAATTGACATATAACATTGTGCAAATTTAAGGTATACAATGTAATGATTTTTTTCAGATTGTATTTATTTATTTGCAAGAGAGAGAGAAAACATGAGTGGGGGGGAGGGGCAGACGGAGAGGGGCAAGCAGTCATCCCGTTGAGCCGAGGACCCCAAGATCATGACCTGAGCCAAAGGCAGATGCTCAATCAATTGAGCCACACAGGAAACCCTACATTGTAATGATTTGATACACAAGTTGTTAAAAAAATAAAACAGGCCCAAAATAGCATCATTTACATTAAGGTCCCAAGTCAGTAAACCAAGACTTAATATCTAACTTAACTGCCGTTTCAGCTCCCCAGAAATGTAACCTTTAACCAGTTCACATGGGAATTTCCTGGACAGCACTAAGAAGTTTACTGACGGACTCCTTCTGCTCCCCTTAGGAGGGAGACCTTGCCTAAAAGAATGAATTCTTTCTAATAATTTCCTTTTTTCTGCACCCTCTCTACCTTTAAAAACCTTTCCTTTTCTGTAACCCTGTGGAGCTCCCCTCTGCTTTCTAGATGGGATGCTGCCCAATTCATGAATGGATTAATTACAGCCTAATAGATCTTCGAAATGTACTCAATTAAATTTTTGTTATTTAACAGTGTATACCGAGAAATGATTATACAATAAGATTAGTTAACACATCCTTTTCCTCACATAAACACCTCTTTTTTCTGTTTCTCCTTTATTTATGTATGTTTGTTCTTCAGTTCTTTTTTTTTAATTTATTTTATTTTTTCAGTGTTGTAGAGAGATTATTTAACATTTGAGACCAACACTCTTGGCAGCCTTCAGGTACACAAAACAGTACCGTTAACTACAGTCACTGTGCCGCCCATGCGCTCCGGAACTTACTCATTTTAAGGTGGAAGTTTGTACTCTCTGACCTTCTTCTTTCTTTTTTCAATAAATAATTTTGGAACACATACGTTGTGCCAAGAACTATTTTAGCTGTTGTTCAGGGATACAGCAGTAAGACAGACAGAAAACAACAGGGGATACCAGAAAACAGAAACAAAAATAAAAGAAACGGAAGAAAACCAAAAAGCAAACCAGTAAGTACGTTAAGCATGCAGAACAAGTCACTTCACTTAATGACTGCTTAATAAATTAAAATACTGGTTTTTTTTTTAAAAAGATTTTATTTATTTATTTGACAGAGAAAAACACAACTAGAGAGAACACAAGCAGGGGGAGTGAGAGAGGGAGAAGCAGGCTTCCCGCCGAGCAGGGAGCCCAATGCGGGGCTTGATCCTGGGTCTCCAGGATCCTGACCTGAGAGCTAAAGGCAGATGCTTAATGACTGAGCCACCCAGGCTCCCCTAAAATACTGTTATTAATACACTGGGAAAGAGGCTGTATTTCATATAACACAATTTTTTCAAATATATGTTTGCTTTCCTATATGAAATAGCAGTATTTGAAAAACTTAAGTTTGCTGGAGGTTTGATGGATACCGTAGTTCTGTGCCGTCGGCCAACTCATTAATTCAAGAAACGTTTAGAACAAGATGAAATTTTCCTCCTTCAGATTACTTCCCTTCCTGTGTTTTGGCCTTCAGGGAGAATTCACCCTGCCTAGGAAACTTCTGACCTTCACTTCTTGTCTTCTTTCACCTCCGTAAAATCAAATTTATCTGGCTTTATTTGTTTGTTCGTTTTAGGTCCTGGTTCTTCCAAGCAATGAACTCTCAGAGATGCCAGTCAGCATCTCATATTAAATTGTCCCTGCTAATGTGTGATTTTGTAATGTATATACTCTTTCCTGTAAAACTATAGAACAAAAGCTACAATAGGCCTTTGGGACCAACTTTCCTAGAAGGACTTGAGTAGCGTCAGGCTCTGCTGGGGGAGTTGCCTTTTTTTTTTTTAAAGATTTTATTTATTTGACAGAGAGAAACACAGCCAGCGAGGGAACACAAGCAGGGGGAGTGAGAGAGGCAGGCTTCCCACCGAGCAGGGAGCCTGATGTGGGACTCGATCCCGGGTCTTCAGGATCATGACCTGAGCCGAAGGCAGTCGCTTAACCAACTGAGCCACCCAGGCGCCCCAGGGGAGTTGCTTTAAATCCCTTAGAAGGTTGGACTGATACAATGAGAAGCAGAACATGGTAGGGCTTGATAAAAGGAAGTATGGGGGGAGGATAAAACGAGATATTTGGGGGTCAAAGGACTTCAAGTGCCCTCAGACCACACCATCAGAATATGTGCTCATGTTTCCACCCAGTCCCGGGCAGGATGTCAGTGAGCAATCCCCTGTGTTGATGAGCTTTCTTGCAACCACAAGGAATGATGAATGCTGTCACACAGGACGTGCTGTGATATCCAAATAGGGCAAATCTGTTTTGGGCTTAGAGCCCAATGAGGAAATCATTCCTGCTGCCAGAGGTGTGGGATACAGCTCCCCTCCCCAACCCCCCCCTCCTTGGCACAGGGAACAGCACAACTGCAGAGGCGGGCTGACTGAGGAGCCTCATCTCCGCGTGAGCAGAACAGGGCCCATTTTCAAGGACACCTAACACGCAGTGCTGTCTGCCTGCTCATCGCCTGCTTCTCTCCTTCCCTGTGACTCTGAAGGAAACATCCTGCTTTGGACAGGTAAGTTTGAGAAGCCAATCAATCAGACCAGCAGAGATTTGGAGCAGCTGGGTATACACGTCTAAAGATCAGGGAGAAGTCTGGGCTGGAGATGAAAATGTGAGCCTTGTTGAATTGCATGAGATCACCCGGGACAGAGTGGTGGGAGGGAGCCGCGGAGGGCAAGGCATTGCTTCAAAGAGAAAGCTCCCACCTGTGAAAGCAAAGCAGCAGAGCACCCACTAGTATACTTTATCGGCCCCTCTTCCTTCCCCTTTGAGAGACCGCCTGAGTTTTCTTTGAGCTCTTCTTTCCGAGTAAGCCTAGTAGAAAGCTGGAAAAACCGAGGGTAGCATGCATGTTTTTGACTTTTGATCTCACAAAGGGACGTTCTTAGTGGGAAAAATGTTTCGGGCACCAAGTTACAAGTACCGCCTAACAGAACGCCAAGAAACAAGGGGAGAGAAGTATATGTCAATCCGATGTTTGGATGTGGGCCTCAGCGAGTAAGTTCTATTCAAGTCCTAAGTATGGCTTTGCCTTCTCCCATGGAACTAGCTTTCCATATATGTTGTGATTTAAAGTGAGTATGCACATTCCTCTGGTCTTCAAGAGGTGGCCTCTCACGTCCTACCTCGTGAATACGGGTGGGACTCAGTGACTTCTCATGAGCCACAGTAAGGCAGAAACACAGCTCTGTGACGTCACGTTTGGGCCATAAAGTCACGGAGGGATCACACTTGCTCTTCGGGGATTACCAGCTCCGGAGGACGGCAGCTGCCGTGTGAAAAGGACATTCAAGCCGGCCCTGTGGCAAAATCCATGTGTTGAGGCTTCCGTTTCTGCAAGCACCCAGAAAGGAACTGAGGCTTCTTGCCATCAGCCCTATTAGAAGTGGCTGCTCCCCTTGGAGGCTCAAGGTAAAGCTTTAGGACCGAAGTCCAGCGGACAGCTTGAGGCAATCTCATGAGACACCTTGACCCAGAACTGCCCAGCTAAGCTGCTCTCACGTCCTCACCTTCCCAAACCATGTGACTGATAACTGTTTTAATGTTTTAAGTTGCAAAGTATTGGATTAATCTGTCCCGTAGCAATAGATAACTAATATAATGTAAATTATGAATTGTTATCATTTGAAGTAGATCTCTTCTACTTTTTTGCTTATTTCCTTTGAGAAAACTTATTTAGATTTTAATTTAATTTTCCAGGAGACTTCTCAGACTACTGTGAGAAAACAAAACAAAAAATATTCACATGTTGTTTTCAAAAAGCAAGAAATAAAGGAAGTCTATGGCCACACAAATGTTAAATGCAGAGTTAATTGCAATGCAATGGAAGGCTAATTGAAATTTTTATTGGGGCTATATAATTATATCTAAATGCTTCTACCATAATTCCATTATTTTTAAAACATCATTCTCCCATCAAAGTATAATCATTATATTACCTTAAGTGCTATAAAATTTAATAATCCTGGTTAAGAAGAATTACGAATTGTGGCTTTTTTTCCTACCTAAAAACAGATTGTAGATTTTTTTGGAAGCTTTTAAACAGAAGAAAATAACTCTTAATACACAAGCCACACACACAAAGAATACCAGAAAAGAGAAGGTCTTTTGTCCTCCTCTTAAGAGGTCATTATAGGGTAGTACTCTTAAACTAACATGCTACACAGGCAGATAGTAGTAATAAGTCTGTTTAAAAAGCAACATTTGGGGGTGCCTGGGTAGCAGAGTCAGCTACGTAACCAGCTCTTAGCTCAGGTGTGTTCCCTCTCAACCTACTTATTGCAAGTTTGACGAACAGAGGCTGTACTTTGTCCAATGCTGCTTCTGCATATATTGAGATGATCATATGGTTTTCATCCTTTCTCTTGTTAATGTGATGTATCATGTTAAGCGATTTGTGTATATTGAACCACCCTGGCATCCCTGGAATAAATTCTATTTGATCATGCTGAATGATTTTTTAAAATGTATTGTTGGATTTGAATTGTTAACATTTTGTTGAGGACTTTTGCATTTACGTTCTTTAGAGATATTGCCTTTATACACAAAGGATATACAATGGGGGAAAAGACAATCTCTTTAATAACCAGTACTGGGAAAACTGGATTGCCACACACAAAAGAATGAAACTGGACAATTTTCTTACACCATACATAAAAATAAACTCAAAAAACACTAAAGACCTAAATGTGATACATGAAACCATAAAACCTCTAGCACAAAACATAGGCAATATTTCTTTGGCATCAGCCATAGAAATATTCTCTAGATATATCTCCTTAGGCAAAGGAAACAACAAAAAAATTACACTGTGGTAACTACATCAAAATAAAAGGCTTTTATCCAGTGAAGGAAACCATCAACAAAACAAGAAGGTAACCCACTGAATGGGGGAAGATATTTCTGATAAGGGCTTAATATCCAAAATACATAAAGAACTTACACAACTCAGCAACAAAAACTGCACAAATAATCCAACAAAAAATGGGCAGAGAACTCAATAGACATTTTTCCAAAGAAGACATAGAGATGGCCAACAGACACATGAAAAGATGGTCAGTATCACTAATCTTGAGGGAACTGCAAAACAAAACCACAATGAGATATCACCTTATACAGGTTGAAACTGCTAGGATAATAAAGACAAGGAATGACGAGCGCTGATGAGGATGTGGACAAAAAGGAACTCTCGTGCACTGTTGATGGGGATGCAACTTGGTAGCCACGATGGAAAACAGTATGGAGGTTCCTCAGAAAATTAAAAATAGAATTATCATATGAACCAGTCATTTCACTACTGGAGATTTGCCCAGAGAAAATGAAAACATTAATTTGGACAGATATATGCACCTGTCTGTTTACTGCAGCATTATTTACAGGAGTTAAGATTTGGAAGTAACTTAAATGTTCATCCATAGATGAATGAATAAAGAAGATGGATTATAAATACTATGGAACATTACTCAGCCACAAAAAAGAAAGAAATCTTGCCAGTTGGATCAATACCGATGAACCTAAAGGGTAAAATGCTAAGTGAAGTAAGTCATGAGAGAAAGACAAGTACCACGTGATTTCATTCATAATGTGGAATTTAAGAAACAAAACAAAGAAAAATGAGGCAAACAAAGACGTAGACTCTTAACTACAGAGGACAAACTGATGGCTGCCAGGGGGGAGGTTAGTGGGTGGATGAGTGAAATTATGGGATTACGAGTACATTTATGCTGATGAGCACGGAGTAACATATATAATTTTTGAATCATTATATTATATACCTAAAACTAAGATGCCACTGTATGTTTTTATTATATTTCAATCATAAAATGAATAATTTAAAAATACTGCATATGCTTGATACAATAGTTTCTACCAGAAAAGAACGTGTGCATCATGAACAGATGATATGGGAAGTTTCTTGATGAGACTCTTTATTATATCTTTGCTTTTAAATCATTTTATGGACTTAAAATATTATGTGTTTCACTCGCTAGAAGCCAAAGATGAATTTTTTTAAAGAAAAAAAGGATAAACATAAAGCTTATGACATCCTGATTTCACACTTGTTCATATGTGTAACTCTTCTTCCCACTGAAGTGTTAGTGTTTCTCTTAGAGATTTTTGAGTTTTTTACACATCAGGGATATTAACCATTTGTTCAAGAAACTTCTTTGCTGGTTCCTCCTCAGTAATCAGCACAACAGAAAGGGAGGGACATGCAGAGAAGGGTGGGAAGAAAACTAAAAACACCTGCCACTTCCTCTCTCAGAACAGTTAAGATACTGGAAACAAGAACTTTACCACCCCTATATTGTAAGACCTACATTTTAATGCTAACATATTATGATTATTCATATAGATATGAATAAACATCATAAGTACCAAAAGGAAGAGAGAAAGAAAGAAAAAGAAAGGAGAGAGAGAGGGAGGAAGGGCAGGCAGAGAAAGACATCTAAACTACACTGGCTTAAGAAGGTTGAAGTGTGGATCGTAACAGGAAGGATGAGATTCAGTGTTGCTGCCTAAAAAGGAGGTTGTGATTTAATTTTAAGGGCTGCAAAGTTTGCAAAGGGCAGGAATGAAACGCTAGTATGTCAGAGTGGGATTCGAACCCACGCCTCCATCCGGAGACCACAACCCCGAAGCTCGGGAAGCAGAAACTTGGGTCTGGTGCCTTAGGCGGCTGGGTCATACCCATGGGGAGTGTGGAGGAAGAAACGGGCACTGCCCTGCGCAGCCGGTGAGAGCCAGACTCCGCCCAGAATGCCAGTGGGGAAATGCCAGCTCCGAACTGGGGTTTGGGGAGCGCGGGAGGCACAAAGGAGAGTTGGCCAGAAGCCAGAGGCTGGCATGTGGCCCCGAGTTGAGGCGTGCAGAGCCAGGGCTGGGACCCAGAGCTGCGCCCGCCCCACCCAGGGGACCCTGGGAAATCGCAGACTCTCAATGTGGGGGTGTCCCAGACTCACTCCAAGAAAATTTTTCTTCCCTAGCTTTTTGGCGCCTAGCCAAAGATCATCTCCCCTGGTCTCGGCTTTAAAAATCCTTCCTGGGGCACCTGAGTGGCTCAGGGCGTGAAGCATCTGCCTTCAGGATCCTGGCATCATACCCCATGTCGGGCTCTCTGCTCAATGGGGAGCCTACTTCTCCCTGTCTCGCTTGTGTGCATGTTCACTCTCTCTCTGTGTCAAATACATACATACATACATACATAAAATGTTAAAAAAAACAAAAAACAAAACCCAAAAAACTCAGGTGTCATCTGAGACTTTTCTCCCTTACACACCACATTGGATCCTTCAGCAACACCTACTGATTCAGTCTTTAAAATATATCCCAAAATGATCTCTCACCACCCTTCCTGTTATCCTCCTAGTCCAAATTACCTTCAGGTCCTACCTGGAAGGTTAGAATCCGAATCACCTTTTAACTGCTTCCTGGACTTAATCCTTTGTCTTCTCACATTTTTCCCATAGAGCAACCAGAGCAGTGGTCCCTTTAATCCTTAGGCTACCTTATGTCACTCTTCTGCTCAAAATTTCGTAGGGCTTCACCTCTCACTCGCAGGTAGTAGCAGGGAAGACCCTGAGTGGTAAGCCCTTAGGTCCTCCTGTGTTTCTGATCTCCTTGCCCATTGTTTTCCTTTCAACCAGCTGTGCTCAGCCACAAGGATGGCTCTTATTTTGAAGACTTGAAGCACTCTCTGCCTCAGGGCATTTGCATATGCTGTTTTGGTCTTCTAGGAAGTTCTTCTCTTAGGTTCTAATTAGGAGTAGGCTCTCTCTGCCCTCTGCTCAAACACGTTGCCTCCTGAGATAAGTTGATAGACTGTGCTGTTCTGCTTTTTCTCTAAAGTACTTACACCATCAGATATATTTTGCAGTTACTTACTTTTAAAATGTGCTTATTGATGGTCTTTGCACGTCAAATGTTCTTTTCCATGAAGGCAGGAACTTGATCTTTTCTTACTGTTATATTCTACCACCTAGAATAGTGCCTTGTTACACAGTTGGTGTTTGTTTAATGAGAACATTTGTATTTCTTCCCTTGTGACTTGCTCAGATCTTTGATTCCTTTTTCTTTCAAGATTTTAGTGTTTCTCTTATTGGTTTAAAAGATGCATCTACATTTTGGATACACTTACCCTTTGTTGGAGACGTTTTCTCCTATTTTGATTGGCATTTAAGTTTTATGTACCATATCCTCTGAAACATAAAAATATTTGAATTTTACGTTGTCAAGTGTGTCCATTTTTCCATCCCATAATTTATTCCACTGCTTTTACACCATACGAAGTCTTTTGCCCATTTCAAATTTAATAAAACAATCACACACACTTCTTTGTGGAGTGTTTTAAAAATGTTGAACTTTTCATTCTACCTAGGATCTCCTATGCTGTATGTTGTGACTGGTGAGTAAGACTGAGCTATGTGAGAATTTACCAAAGCAGGATGAAGAACTCAGAGCTTCTAGAACACATGGTTGATTGTGAAATTACAGTGAGCTTGTATTTGGAGGTTTTCCTGATCATGGACAAAGCAGAAGATATCCCCATCTGGGCTACTGAAATTTTAATCGTAAGATTACATAAAACCAGTGACCCTCCAAAAAGTGTTGGGTGAGAACACATAGCATAGATAAAAAGCAAATCATTTTATACTTAATATTCTAGTGTACAGCTTCTTAAGGCAAACCACCAAAATATTGATTTAGTGTGTCCCTGAAACTTTATACTATATGTGGCTAAATCACTTTGCCTCTATGTATATACCCTTTTTATATTTTGCTCAAGTGTTTTAAAAAATTAAATTCTAATTTAGTTCTGATTGCAAGTAATTCCCAGACTTTTCAAAGTATACAGCCTACACAGGGGGCAAGCTGTGAACCTGTGGGGGGCCTGTTGGATGTGTAATGGATTTGTACATAAATGAAAATCAATTAGTAAGTGAGCAATGACTGAAAAGGATAAACATCTCAGGTTAAATGAAAGTAGGAGAATTATTTCACTCAGACTAAAAATAAAGAATAGTCTTAGGAGAGTCATGTAGTGAAATGACTAAAGAGTAAGTGACATGGGGGGTACCTGGGTGGCTCAGTTGGTTAAGCATCTGGCTTGTGATCTCGGCTCAGGTTATGATCTCAGGGTTGTGAGCTAGAGCTCACAACCCTGAGATCATATATATATATTTTTTTTAAACTACTGATTGGGTAGAGGAAAAGACACAGGAACCCTGAGGGCTCATTTGCTCTCAAGAGGAGGGCAGGATATGAAGCCATTCCTGGAATCAACCAAAATGGTGGAAGAAGAAGAAAGATGGAGGAAAACCCAAGGAACTTCTCAAGGGTTCAGGATGAATTGAAAGGGTCTACTTCTTGTGAAACCACAAAAACCGAGACTAGATTAAGTTGTGAATCCAAAATAAGGGTAGAGGACCAAGATACTTAAAAGTACTTTGGTAGAGAAGGGAAAGAAACAAACATTTTGAATTCCCAGTAAGAGCTAGGCACATCCATGGTCTTCGGATGCCAACTCTCTCCTCCACTATGTAAGAGGCAGGAGGAAGAGACAGGGCTGGGGCTGCCATTTTCTAGTCACGGTCCTTACAGGTTTCATGTTTCTGAGCATTGGTTTCATGTCACTTACTTTTTTTTTTTTTTAAAGATCTATTTATTTATTTCACAGTGGGGAGGGGGAGAGAGAGAGACAGAGACAGAGAATCTCAAGCAAACTCCCCACTGAGCATGGAGCTCTAGCTCACAACCCTGAGATCATAACCTGAGCCGAGATCACAAGCCAGATGCTTAACCAACTGAGCCACCCAGGTACCCCCCATGTCACTTATTCTTTAGTCATTTATCCATTCGTCTAAACCTTTACTGATCACATTCACTGTGCCAACCACTACGCTTGGAACTGGAGAACGCGAAGATGAATGTGGATATGGACTGGTGCCCAGAAGTCTTCAGTTCAGAGGAGGGAAACACGCACTTAGCAGACACGATGGTTAGTGCCACCAGGAGGAAGGGACTCTGTGAGCCCAGATCATTTATCATGGATGACATTCAAAATATTTAACATTTTGTTACCGTGCGCCTGGTGAGTCAGAAGGGATGCAGCCAGAGAAAATCAGCCCACTGACCACCATTTTGACCCTTCCTGTCTGTGCCTACTGGTGGAATGTGGGACCTGTGTATCCCCCCCCCCCATAGAGGAGGTCTTCATGATCACTCTTGTTGTAGCAGCAACAACAAAGTATGTTCTTAGAAATAAAGAAAGGTAAAAATATGAGAAAATGAAATACTTTTCCACTTGCTTGTATCAACAGCTTTTTAGTCCTGCTGTCCAAAAAAGTAGTAGACAAAAGGCATAATTCTTTCAAAAGAAACAGGGATACTGATACTCACAGAGAAAAAGACACTCAAACACCAGTTTTCCGACAAATCATAAAATGGACATAGTATGACATTGCTGGGTTGTTATTAGAAATAAATTAAAGATGGAGAGCAACTCCAAAGATGGAGAGATTGCAGTGCTTAGCACATAGAGAGTCCTCAATAAATGGGGGCAATTAATGTCTTTTTACCAGATGTGCAAACTGAAACTGAAAGAAGTCAAAGAATTTGTTCAAGTTCACATGACAAGTTAGTGTTGAAATCAAGATTTGATATTACTAGATGGCCATACAGTGGAAAGTTCACACTCTCCCCTTGTGTTTCTTTGATTATTCCTCTAAGTTGTAAACTGCAGATATAATTGTGTCTTTACCTTAGTTACGATTTACCCTTCAGGATATTGATAAGTTCAATGTTATACAGCAAAGGGAGAACTAATATTAGTTATGCCGATAGTCAATCCAATTACAGGGCTTTATAGGAAGACTGGCTAAGCAGACCACAAGTTCATCACCCAGATGACATCGATCTGCTGGGGCAGCTAATCTAAATTACAAGCATAGGCACCCAGGAGGACGAAAGCAGCTGCTGGCTTGTGAGCCTTGAAAAGTCAAATCTATAAAGTGACAGCAATGGCCCGTAGCCTGTGATGCTTCATACAGGCAGGGAGCGTGAAAGTGATTTGTGATTAGAAGAATGTGAGCACAGCCACATAAAACACCTTTATGTGCTCATTTGTACCGGTGCTGTGCAAGCCAATTAAGGGATCCCCCCCACCCCACACACACACCAAAGGGAAAAAAAAAAAAGAGAGGATAAAGGCAGGAGGAGAATATTTGCATTGGGAATTTTTGTGTTGAAAAAGGTTTCACCAAAAATTATTTAGAAGCCGTGATAGAATGTTTTACATAGGATTTGTAGAGGTAAAGGGCCCCAGGTTGGTGTTTTGTGGCTTTATGCCCAAGAGGGAGAACGCTAAGAGGGAGACAGACTTGATGAGCAGCAGAACTCAGTACTCACACTGAGTCAGGCAGTCTTTCCCGAGAGTTAAGAAATGATGAAGACACCTGTCAATCGAGGCACTGGGAAAAGTTAAAAACAAAGCACAGGATCAATTCTTTCCTTATCCACACGCCCATCAGAGATAGGTCATTATCACCTTGTGCATCCGAAATAACTCACCTTTGAGCAGAGACAAAACATACGTAAAGCTTTGCCAAAACAAAAAACAAAAAACACAAAACCCACATTTTCTTTCAGACAAGTTATGAAAAAGGGATACACGTGAACTCGGTGGTGTATGATCATGGCTATTGCTGCTTTGGACCTAATTCGGTCTGGATACAATATCTTTGTAGCACACAAAGCAGTTTATGCATATAGAGGAGTCAATGTTACCATGGAAACTAAGATCTTAGAAATTCCTGGGTTTGTTTTTACTTACAATTAAAAAAATGTCTTTAGGGTTGTGCTTTTTAATTGAATGGATTGCTAGCTTTTAAATTTCTGAACCGAATTTGCCTCATCTTCTGAAGAAAGCACTTCAACTATGGGAACAACTCAAGGTCTCCATGTATGGACCCACCTGCTAAGTATTCTGATGAAACTTACACAGAAAAGCCAACATGCAATTATAGCTACACAAATGACCACTCTTCCTTAGATGCTATGTTTGCAGATAAAAACATTTCAATAAAATTACAAACTATTATTTCCAATACAGAATGAATTACCCCTTTTGTGAACTAGTTTTATAATAGCAGTCTGGGCCAAGAAATTCATAACCAGTAAATTAGTGACTAAGTGCTAAAATTCATTTCTATGAATAGTACTGCTTTTTAAGAAACCTGAAATTCAACATACATTCCTTTTATAGGACCAGCAGAATAGTCACCTGGTGGGTGATATGCTGATGGCTGAGATGGCTAAACGTCTGTAAAGGACTCACGTCTCTCTTCCGTGATGTAGAGGTATTACAGGGAAGTGGCTTCCCAAACAGGCACTACGTTTCCCAGGGACCCTTGCATTTAGGAAAAGCAGGAGACTAGTTCTGATCAACGGAAGTGAGGCATGACACTCTCAGGGCAAGGTGACTCAGTAGAGAGTGTGTGTTCTGAAGATTTTGAGACTTAAAGGCAGCAGTCAGCAAAAATATAAACCGTGGGCCAAATTTAGCCAGCCACTTGTTTTTATAAATAAAGTTTTATTGGAAAACAGCCATATTTAGCTGCCTATGGCGGCTTTCTGTGCTACAACTAGAAAACAGAGGAATTGCAACTGATCATGTGGACCACAAAGCCCAAGATATTTACTATCTGGCTCTTTCAAGAAAAAGTTTACCAAATCTTGCCAAAGGGGATATTGGAGACCCATTATGGAAGGAGTCTGGTTTCTTGATGAGGATCGTTTATGGGATTCTGTGATAATAAATATAGATATAAACTTATCTTTGTAATACACCATTTAAGTCCCAGCTCTTTTAGTTTTCTGGCTATTCTCCTTCACCATAAAACATGTAGTTTCCTAAATTTACTCTCCCACACCTGGAAAATTTTGGCATATGCTCAAACTCTCCTTGGTTTACCCATGACAGGGTATGCCAGCAGGGCATATGACTATAGCTCTGCATGTTGTATATGAATTCTCCAGCCAGATGGTGTAGCCATGTTTCCTTTGTAATCAGCAGCTCGGCTCTATGCTCAGCAAGGGATGAGTGAACCTTGGCTTCCCTTGCAGATGGGGAGTTCCATCCAGAACTGTTCTTTAGCTAAATCCTTCCAGATAAAATTTCAACTCTTCCTGGATGGGAAGGTCAACACTGGTCACCCAAAGATGTTGAGAAAAAAGGAGAAAGCCACACATTCTCTTTATATGTTGGTTATCTGTCACTTCTGGTGTGTTTTCTCCCCCAATGTAGGAGTTGGTCTTGTAGCACGTGGTTAAAATAATTTGTTTTAAAAATTCATAAAGTGGGGGCGCCTGGGTGGCTCAGTTGGTAGAGCCTGTGACTCTTTGTCTTAGGGTTATGAGTCTGAGCCCCACATTGGGTGGAGATTGCTTATAAAATAAAATCTTTAAAAAAATACACAAAGCACTTCAGATTGACATTCACATGCAGTATAAACAATTTGACTATACACTCAGGAGGTTGAACTAGAAAACCTTCAAGTTCTTGAGTTTATAATCAAGGTTGTTATTTTATCTTTATTTTTAAAGATTTTATTTATTTATTTGAAAGAGTGAGCGAGTGAGCAAGCAAGCGAGAGAGCAGGGCAGGGGTAGGGGCAGAGAGAGAGGAAGCAGACTCCCTGCTGAACGGGGAGCCCAATGTGGGGTTCTATCCTAGGAACCCGGGGTCATGACACAAACCAAAGGCAGACGCTTAACCAACTGAACCACCCCGGTGCCCCAAGGTTATTATTTTATTTTAAATACTGACGTTAACATAGGAGGAATAGGCATTCAAATAAATAGTTTCTTAGTGTCAAGCATGGTCGGATTTGAGAAGAAAGGTTACATGAGGAATTGAGACCTAAATTATGGTGAAAGGGAAAGTATTTTTATTTATTATAATTTTTCCTTTTAAAAAAATTTTAAGTAGGCTCCACATACAGTGTGGGGCTAGAACTCATGACCTAGAGTCTACAGTCACGTGCTCCACTGACTGAGCCAGCCAGGCACCCCAAGGGAAAGTATTTTAAAATATAGATTTATATTTGAGACAATTGTGAGAGAATCAGTTAAAAATGTCTACATAGTGTTCCTGCAAAAGCACGCATTTTGATTTAAAATTTAAAAAATGGGGCGCCTGGGTGGCTCAGTTGTTAAGTGGCTGCCTTTGGCTCAGGTCATGATCCTGGAGACCTGGGTTCGAGCCCCGATCGGGCTCCCTGCTCTGTGGGAGACCTGCTTCTCCCTCTCTCACTCCCCCTGCTTGTGTTCCCTCTCTAGCTGTGTTTCCCTCTATCAAATAAATGAATAAAATCTTTAAAAAAATTTCTTTTAAAAATGGATGACCTAATGTAATCATACAGAGCTTTGCTTTTATTCAGTTATTTTGATCCAATATTTGGGAAGATAGATCCTATCAATAGGAAGTACCCCAAACACTCCTTTATCCCCCTCTCTTTTTAAGTTGGTTGAATATTCACTGCTTGCTTACTCATTTGTTTGTATCACTCATCCAGCGAACATTCGTTAAGTGCCTATAAAGCATCCTCATTGCTCTGGGAGCCGAATATTGCCTCCCACAGACCGCGGCGCACTTAGTGAGAGCAGAGCCAAGCTGCCTGAATTTGACTCTAGGTACTTCCATTTATTAGCTGTGCACCTTAGGCCAGTCATTAAAGATCATCATCCTCACTGTTTTCACCTACAAAACGGAAGTTACTAGCAGTACCTAAACATCACTGGGTCTTTGAGGAGATTAAATGAGATAACTGATGAAAAATTCCTGGAGCAGTGAAGGCAAATAGTAAGTCATAATACACTTGTGCGACAATACTGACCTATGAGATGCTTTAGTTCAAATATATCACCAGAACCAAAAATAAACTATCATAAGCTATGTGCTGATGCCAATTACTAGTTTCTACATATTATGCAGAAAACACATTTTGGATTTACCAAATACTTCTTGTCTCCATCCCAACATAACATAAAAATATCTTTTTCTCCTCTCACCAAGTAAACTAAGACAAAAGAGTCAGGACATAGGCATTTTTACTTCCTGATTAACTTGCCTATAGTTCAGAGAAGAGCAGTTCAGGTGGTCTGTTTTTTCAAATGGTGGCCTAAAATGGCTCAGCTCAGTTAGTCGGTACTGTGTCCATGTGTGTTGTAACTATTTTGGGAAAAAACTCCAGGGAGGTGAGTACATAGAGGAAACGGGGTAAGACAGCCACTTTTCCACTCCTCAGTCAGCAGAGAAACACTTCTAGAGGCCAAGATTTCTTTCCTTCCTTCTTTCTTTCTTTCTTTCTTTCTTTCTTTCTTTCTTTCTTTCTTTCTTTCTTTCTTTTTTTAAAGATTTATTTGAGAGACAAAGAAAACATAATCAGGGGGAAGGGAGGAAGAAGAGGGAAAGAGAATTCACAAGCAGACTCCCTGTTGAGCGTAGAGCCTGATGTGGGACTTGACCCCAGGACCCTGAGATCATGACCTGAGTACAAATCAAGAGTTGGACACAACTGACTGAGCCACCCAGGCACCCCCCAGAGGCCAAGATTTCTGTGTATAGTTTACACCTACATATCTAGCTACTATTGCCACCTCATGGGACCCTGAATTTCCTTCAAAATCTTAGTTAAGCTCACTATACTCTGAGTCTAGCGACTTCATGGACCATTACTACATTCCTAAGCCTGTCTGAAATTAGTGCTCACATGACCTTAATGTGGAAGCATCCATATCTCTTGAAGAAAGTTGTGCTACCAATGGAAATGTGATGTCTCCATGGCCCCACTGCCAACTAAAAGTAGCACCAGTTTTAAGATTTAAGTCCATCTGAGTTTACATCTGTAGGTAAATACGAAGATGTGTGGCATCTAGGTTTAGTGGGAGTGCTCTAGTGTAATGAAAAGAAGACCAGATACAATGGTGTACAATGGAGTTTATGACCTTGGGGAAGCTATTTGACTTCTGTGTGTTATGCAAGATGGGATGGATATTGATGCCCAAAGGACTGTCGTGAGGCCAAATGTGGAAGTTTTTGAAAAAGGAAAGAGCTGTGCAATATGACTATTAATATAACCTTCAAGGCAAAGATGAAAGTCTTCAAGGATGATTTAATTGACATTGACTAGAGAGTAATCTATTTCTTTACACCTCCATATGCAACAGAAGGTGAATAGGAAGTTCACGTCAGGTTGTTTACATAGCAACTTCCGAACCCTCTCTGACATGCAAATCAGAAACCTTCTGCTGCATTTGCCTCTAGTTGACAGAAACACATAATTCGGCATAGCACACACAGGCAACGTGCTCTGACTGACATCCTCCCCCGCACTGACCGAGGGGAGCAAATCCACACGCTGCCCAAGCCGAGGTTGATCGGATCTCAGCCTGGGCAGAGTTGGGCTGCTTGTGCTGACAGAGCAGATGGTACGTGGATCACGTGCTATAAATCAGGTTCAACTAAACAAAAAGGGCAGCCGCGAACAACTCGAGAGCCAGGAAGAGATCAATGTGAAACACTGTGTAGTGATTAGAAAGTGACAATGAGGCCCTTCTCTGGGGGCAGTGGATCAGCAGAGCATATAGGGGACCACTTCCAGCCCACCCTTTCTCTCTACTATTGGTGCTAGTTGGCTCAGAAGTAGGGTCTATAGCTAAGCCAGATGAAAGCAAGATAGCTTCCTGTGGTAGCAGCCTAGAATCTTCCCTAATGTTTTGAGTCTGAAGTTTTCACAAATCAATGCGAAGCCCTCCCATCAATTCAGTGGCTTATTTAAAACCTTGCACTACGGTACCCAGGTTGATGACTTCAATATTTGTGTTGAAAAGTAGTCCCTTTCATCAGGTTAAGGCCTTACGTCATTCCCTTAGCTGTGCTAAGAATTCCTCTACCACTGGGGATTTCAGTCCAGGAAAAACATGTGAGTGTACTGTAGGTTATGGAGTACTTCTAGAAGGCACCTAAAAGTTCATGACCTCCTGCAGTACTCTGGGATTTCCTGGTGAGAAGGAAAGAGCACTGAATGATGGACAGAAGGTGATGTTCTAGATCCTGGCTCTATAACCGGGGGGCCATAGTTATTTTTAAAGATTTTATTGATTGATGAGAGAGAGAGAGAGAGAGAGAGAGAGAGAGAGCATGAACAGTGGGGAGAGGGACAACATGGGGCTTGATCCCAGGACCCCAGGATCATGACCTGTGCTGAAAGCAGACACCCTACCAACTGAGCCACCCAGGCACCTCCTGGGTGCCATATTTAAGAGGCACCTCTTACCTTCCCGGCATTGGGAAAGGCAGTGGGGGTCTGAGATGAAGTGCCACGGAGGAACTGAGTCGGTGGAGGCACAGACAGGTATAGAACCTGACATCTTCAAAGTGATAGACATCAAACCATCAGAGCAAGTCAAGGGCTCTACAAGCAAGAAGATGATGAGTTCTTCCTAGCCTGAGCTGGGCCCTGAAAGACAAGAGGGGTTCATTAAATAGAGAAGAAAAGGGGGTTCCAGATACCGGATCACAAGCAAAGGCCTATCATGTGCTCAGGGAACCAGATGGTGTAGGTAGGTGGACCTCACTGAACCCCAGATTTCCACTGGTAAATTTTGATCTCACAGGCCTGTTTTGAGAATCAAATAAAGTCATGTTTGTTATGATACCTCCTTTTTTGCTTTTCTCAAAGTAGGATTTGGAGATCACCTGTGTTAGATTCATCTGAGGGGGGGTACTTGCCAAAAAATTCAGATTCCTGGTCCCAACCCAGACATCCTGAATTTGAATGTGGGGTGAAGATTCAGGTGACTTTTTTTTTTTTTAAGATTTTATTTATTTATCTGACAGAGAGAAACACAGCCAGAGAGGGAACACAAGCAGGGGGAGTGAGAGAGGGAGAAGCAGGCTTCCCGCCGAGCAGGGAGCCCGATGTGGGACTCGATTTCGGGACTCCAGGATCATGACTTGAGCCGAAGGCAGTCGCTTAACCAACTGAGCCACCCAGGCGCCCCATCTCAGATGATTTTTTTAAGCAAGTACTCCAGGTACTAAAGAAGGAAAACCACTGCTACTGTCCATAGGGATTCTGAGTGATTCAGAGGTGGACTGATCTGATTTCACAGACTCACTGTGTAGCTAAATGACTAGGTCAGCATATTTTCAAAGTTAGACTAGAGTAAAAGAGAGTACAGAAAGATGTATGTATGTACATATCGGGAAAAGTTATTCCCCTGAGTCTTTCTTCTTGATCTACCTAGAAATGCACTTGATACTTAAAAGAAGTCAGAACTGAGAACTTGCAAGAATATTTATAGATATATTTAACAGTACATAAAATGCTATATGCACAGTATTTGACCAAGTCAGCATTTAATACCAAGCATTGCTAACTGCAAGGCAGCAAGAAATCTGAAAGCTCTCTGTAATTTTACTTGAAATCATATATTATTTTCTTTCAATGAACACTGTATGATTAAATATTATGACTCTCTCTCTCTTTCTCTCCTTTTTTTCTGCCAAAGACTTAGCATTGAAAACAACTGCACTAGTATCTACAGGAAAATACTCGATAACTGGGCCCACATATCACTGTAAGTGTTTTCTACTGGAACGTTAGTAGCCAAGTAGAATGGGACATGATTCAACTGCCAAGACTGAGGATTCACTATCATTAGAGCAGTTCAAGTTGAACGTGATTGTGGAGGCTTCCAAGACAATGGAGAAGAGAGAGTTTAAAATCACGACCTCTGAGTTGGAGAAGGGGAAGTCTGTGGTAGGACAGGAAGGGAACTACAGAGAAGGAAGATGGTGGCCGGAAGTGTGGGTGGGAATGAAATGCACAGAGAGAGAGAGAGAGAGAGAGAGAGAGAGAGAGAGAGAGAGAATTGTATGAGAAAGAGTGCGGGAACTGAAACCAGACCTGTGTTCACATCCAGGCACCTTCATGTGTTTGGCAAGGTACTTAGCTGGAGAGACCTCAATTTCTTCAGTACAGTGGGGATATTACTATCTCCATTACAGGGCTGCTAGGTGGATTCAACCTCTGCCACTATTGAACACTAAGTAAGCGATAACTCTTAATACTAGATACTGGTATACCCAACAGACACTTAAACACACACACACACACACACACACACACACACACACACAGAAAAAGCTTAGATTTTATTTTGAGTCATCAGGATGAATTTCAGCCAATGATTTGCTGCCCAAAGAGTCAAACTGAATCTCTGCTTGTCTAATGTAATCAGCGACATGTGCCTCAGAACAGCTGAAACCACTGGAAGGCAGGCTTACAAGAGCACACCTTCCAAAAGCAAAGTTTCTTTAGCAGCATTTAGTCTGAATTCTTCAAAGACAAGGTGATACCAACAAGCTCCCTGTTTTAGAAATACAGGGTTGGAAAGCAGGTTAGTGCTGAAATACTTTGATGCCTAAGAACCACCTGGAGAGGGTTTCAGAACACAAATTAGTATGCACAGAAGATTGCTCAGCAGGTATTATCTTCTGTTAGATTATGCGTGATTGAAAAAAGATAAATTGAAAAAGTGTATGTGGAGAAATTGAATCAGCACAATCAGCCCACCTCCTACTCATAACCTTTTAAAGAAAAGGTAAATTGCAGGCTGGAGCTTAGTTTTCCAGCCACACATGAACTTGCGGACAACCACAGGTTCCGGAAATGTGAAAAAAAAAAAAAAGCAAGAAAAAAAAAGCAGCAATAGTCTTGTTTATTTTATTTAGGTGGGGAAATTCAAATTATTTTTTGTACAACCAGATTGATTATATAGCGTTTTAAATCAAATGTCAAAATTCTGAAATCTGTGACAAGAGAAATAAAACCACTCCAGTAAAGAAAACCTCTATGAGTCATTTTCTATTCTTTTGTTACCGTAGTAATTTTATTGAAAAAACAAAATGCAGTGCTTTTCTGGAGACAAAAGCACAATCACTAGTTCTAACCTTTGTCAATGCGGCACAAAAGCAGAGAGATTTTTGTTTAACACCAGAAACCCACAAATGAAAAACTGAAAGTCACTGGTAACCAAGGAAACTCACAATGAATGGTGCAGCATGGCTGGAACTCTTTCAAAGAAAGATAAGAGGGGGCAGGGGGAAGATAATACAACCATAAGTTAAATCCCACTGCAAGAAAAGATGTGCCCGGCCAAAGTATCTTGTAAATAACATCTCTGTTTGCATTTTGCTGATTCCCAGCTACAAAATTCCCTGCTACAAATAATTCAACATCAGGAATACCTATTTCTGGCCTTAGCTTATAGCAGCATTGTGTTTCATAATAAAACTCGTTTAATGTTTCATTTTGTCTGTGGCCTTTCAGGTATCCTCAATTTTGCCCTCAAGGGCCATAGTCCCAAAGTTCTATTTCCTATCAAGATATCTATTTCCTGCTGTGGTTGCCAAGTTATCGCTCCTGGATATAACATTGTTAATTGCACCCAAATATCTGCCCACACAAGCATCTCTCTTGATTTTTCATCGGAAAACACATTCCCAGGATGTTAGCTATGCACTAAGAGGAAAGATAAAAGAAACAAGATAGAGAACCCCAGGCCAAGGAACAGACAACTGCAGAGACAGAACAAACATATGGGATGAAAAAATAAAAGACATCCAACTAGAAATTTAGCCAGGGAAAACATAAAATAGTGCTTTGCCAAAGCTAGCTACACAGCGTTGTATGCATGTGTGGGAGAAACGGAGTCAGACAGAAGGAGTTGTCACCCCTCGGGGCTGACTTCCTGGATTAGCTAGGGGTGGGGCACACACAGAGGCAGAGATGGAAGGAACCATAGAGAGCTCCTGAGGCAGGGAGCGCATCAGGTGGGAATGCTCATAGGTGGGACAGAACAATTGGCACTTGGTATAAGGGAGTGAGGGCTGTGTGCATGCATGCGTGCGGTGTGTCCGTGTATGTATGTGTGCATGTAAGGTTTGCTTAGCTTGTACATGGAGGATAAATGTGTGTTAAGAAAGGGTGGTGGAAAGATACCATCAATAAAACAAGAAGGCAACCTACAGAATGGGAGAATATATTTGCAATGATACATCTGATATCAGGCTAACAACCAAAATATATAAAGAATTGATATAACTCAACACAAAAAAGCAAATAATCCAATTAAAAAATGGGCAGAGGACCTGAATAGATATTTTCCCAAAGAAGACATACAGATGGCCCACAGACATATGAAAAGATGCTCCACATTGTTAATCATCAGAGAAATGCAAATCAAAACCACAATAAGATATCACCTCACAGCAGTCAGAACGGCTAGGCTAAAAAAGACAAAATACAAAAATAA
Source organism: Spilogale gracilis (assembly GCA_004023965.1). Taxonomy (NCBI): domain Eukaryota; kingdom Metazoa; phylum Chordata; class Mammalia; order Carnivora; family Mephitidae; genus Spilogale; species Spilogale gracilis. The sequence continues at coordinate 99,187 of PITA01000558.1, forward strand.
AAAGTGTGGGTGAGGGTGGAGAGAAGAAGGAAAGTAAATTGGTGCAGCTGCCATGGAAAACAGGATGGAGATTCCTCAAAAATTTAAAAATGGAAGTGCTATACAATCCAGTCATTTCACTGCTAGGTACTTACCCAAAGAAAATGAAGAAAACACTAACTCGAAAAGAAACATGTACCCCTAAGTTTATTTACAATAGCCAAGCTATGGAAGCAATCTAAGTGTCCATCCATGGATGAATGGATAAACAAGATGTGATACACACACACACACACACACACACACACACACACGAATACAACTCAGCCATAAAACGGATAAGATTTTGTCATCGGATACAAAAATAATACAGACATTTGGCTGTTTACAGCAGCATGTCCACAATAGCCAAACTGTGTTAAGAGCCCAGATGTCCACTGACAGATGAATGGATAAAGAAGATGTGGTGTGTATATATACAATGGAATTTTATGCAGCCATCAAAAGAATGAAATCTTTGCAAAAATGTGGATGGAACTAGAGGGTATTACGCTGAGTGAAATAAGCCCATCAGAGAAAGACAATTATCATATGATCTTACTGAGTTGAGGAAATTGAGAAACAAGACAGAAGATCATAGTGGAAGAGAGGAAAAAAATGAAACACGACAAAACCAGAGAAGGAGACAGACCATGAGAGACTCTTAATCTCAGGAAACAAACTGAGGGTTGCTGGAGGGGAAGGGGCGGGAGGGATAGAGTGGCTGGGTGATGGACACTGGGGAGGGTGTGTGCTATGGTGAGTGCTGTGAATTGTGTAAGACTGAGGATTCACAGACCTGTCCCCCTGAAGCAAATAATACATTACATGTTAATAAAAAAATAATAAACATTTTAAGCAAAATAGTAAAAAAAGACTTTGCCATCTGAGATAAAATGGATGGAACCCTACAGGGTATTATGCTAAATGAAATAAGTCAGACAGAGAAAGACAAATACCATATGATTTTACTTATATGTGGAATCTAAAAAACAAAGCAAATGACTAAAGAAACAAACAAAAAGCAAGATCAGATCCATAATATACAGAGAACAAATTGGTGATTGCCATAGGGGAGGTAGGGGGGAATGGGTGCAGAAAGGAGGGAGATGCAGGCTTCCAGGCACAGAATGAATAATTCACAGCGATAAAAGGTACAGCAGAGGAATATAATCAATGGGATCGTGATAGAGTTGTTGAATCACTATGCTGTACACCTGAAACTAATTATGTGTCAACTAGACTCAAAAAAAAAAAAAGGAAAAAAGAAAAAAGAAGAGGCTGATGGGGTAAAGCAACATGTGATTAGGAATCTGGAGTTTATGGAACTAGAACTGAAAGAAACATAAAAAAAAAAAATCACACTGCTCAGCCACTCATCTTCAGGTGGACGAATATCCAAAACTGTTGGGGATAAATGACGTCTAGTTTCTTTTTATATTTTCTGAAATGAGACTCTATGACCTTGCTCATACTACTATTACAACCGTTGACTGAATGTCTATCCTGGGCGCGGAATGGAATATTGGAATGGAATCTGGAAGGTCACAAGTCTCCCATCTAATTGTCGTGATAATCCTGCAAGATACACTCGATTATCCTCATTTCCCAGACGAGAAGTCTGTGATGCAGATAAGTTAGGCGACTTGCTCAAGGTGACAGAGACACTTGGCTCCGAGTTTCAGATCCGAGTTTGATTCCCAAATTGGAACATTCCCACGAGGACATGTTGGTTCTCTGAGAGGTGTACTGCAGTGGGTACAAGGTCCAGGAAATCATTTATTCCTGGCACCCCACCCAAACCCTGTAGTCCCAGAAACATGTCAGAATCTTGAAAACAAACAACATTCTTAGACATCATTAGCCGAAAGGAGCAAATTCCTTTGGATTTTCTGCCAAGGACACGGGGCTAAAACACCAGCACGATGCTGCGGACAGACACTGCGTCTGTTTTTCCTGTTCTTCGACAGTGCAACTAAGAACCCCATTGATTAATCACATGTGGAGTTGCGATCCAAAGGGACCTGGAACCAGCCTACCGGTGGTTTCTTTCTGGAAGTGAGTCAGGAATTTCCTGGCACACAACGAAGGGGCAGATCTTGGGTGCCATCCTAAGGTGTTTTTAATGTGAGTGTTGTCATGCAGGAAGCTGCTCCCAATCAAGCTTAAGTAGTGGGCAAAAAAGCACCGTCTCCAAGGAGACGACGTCACCTGGCTCTGAATGGAGGCTGCCGGCGTGCAGCACGATAGGGTGAATCCGGCCTGAGGATCTGGGGCGATGCCAAGCAACAAATTAGTTCTGCATCTAGTAGATGAGGTTGTAATTTATTTTCTTGGCTGGGAGGTGGGGAGGAAATTTTTGCAGGTGAAGGTTCTGAGAAAGTCCCCACAGGTGGGTGGAACATCAGAGTTCTGCAAACATATGAGGTGTGAAAAGGATGACCCCACACACATGGGATCAGACCACGGCTAGGAAAAGGGATCGGCCAATGATGGCTGCGTCCCTCCAGGTTGCAGCCCAATTTGGTATGGCCAGAATGACTTTTGCATTTCTTTTTAATATTTTATTTATTCATCTGTCAGACAGAGAGAAGTAGGGACAGAGAGAGAAAACAAGCAGGGGGCGTGGCAGGCAGAGGGAGAAGCAGGCTCCCCGCTGAGCAGGGACCCGGATGCGAGACTCGATTCCAGGATCCTGGGATCATGACCTGAGCTGAAGGCAGACGCTTTACTGATGGAGTCACCCAGCCACCCCGACCTTAGCGTTTTTAAAGGGTTCAAAGAACTTTCTACAGGGCCCATCTAGGGCTAAAGTATTTACTATGTGTCCTTTTGCAGAGAAAGCTTGGCAACTCCTGGTTTGTGAGACATGGGGGTCCCTCCATGCCTCCTACCCCCCACCCTGTGTATTTGGTCACTGGTGAGTTTTAGCCTGTCCTCAGTTTCTGGTTCCTTCTTCCTTCTCTGTCAGATCGTTCCACTCAGCTTAAAAATATCATTATGTTTTCATGACCCTGTGTCCTCTGAGAAAGACTCTCTCCTTGACCAAACTCAGGCTCCTCTGAGCCCTCTTCTTGACTAAGCCTCCACCTCGGCCTCACAGAATGATAGACACGCAGCACAGACTTTCGCCTGCCCCCCATTCCACTAGGAGACTTGAGCAGACTTGAGCATGTTTCGAAGGCCCTGTCCTTGGGTTGACCCAGCCCCCCCCTTATGTGCGTGTCTGGGAAAACTCATGGCTGCCAAAGAACTTACTGCTTGTTCCAAGCAACTCTCAAAGATGAGACCCCAACCCCCCAGTCCCTGTGGGAGGCTGGGAGCCTAATTTCTGTAAGCCTCACTGAACATACCCACATGGCTTTATCACAAGAACCTACACCTTTACCCGCATTTGGTCCCCTGCCACTCCCCTGAGGGACACTCCTGGCAGGCCACCTTCTCTCCCCCGCCCACTCCTTCGCCCTCAAACTCCGGTCACCTCGGCACCCCTCCATTTGCACTGGACTTGCTTTCTTACTGCAGTAATCACAGAGTAGAAGCA
>PITA01000558.1:102848-262850 GCA_004023965.1 Spilogale gracilis
GCTGCCCCCCCCCCCCCGCCACCCACCGTGGCCTCCTTTGGTCCTTATCCTCTCAGGCTTTCTCAGCCTCTGCTCCCAGAAGGAGATCCTGTTTCTGAAACTTGCAGAGTCTAGGGCACTGTCAGGGGCTGGTTGCTCTCCGATTTCTCTGGCCAATGTAGCTCTTTACTCCAATCCACCTTCCAATGTTGGTGCTCCCTGGGGCTCTTCCCTTGGCCCTTTCTCCACAGTCTACATACCCTTGCTTGTTTGTTTCTTAAAGGATTTTGTTTATTCATTTTAAAGAGAGAGAGAGAGCACATGTATGTGCACATGAATGGGGGAGGGGCAGAGGAAGAGGGACAAGCAGACTCCCCGTTGAGTGCTCAGCCTGACACGGGGCTCGATCCCAGGACCCTGAGATCATAACCTGAGTCTACATCAAGAGTGCCACGTTTAACTGACTGAGCCACCTAGGCGCCCCTGCATCCCCTTCTTCGTGCTTTCACCCCACACCCTCTGGTGTCCCAGGCTACCGGGTCCTCTTTCCCAGTGTCTCTGACATCTCCTCTCAAAGTCAGCGTGTGTCAGCACACATATCTCACCCCATACCTGTCCCTCCTGTCACACTTCCTTTCGCAGTGAAAGACAACTCCTAGAGCCTAATTACCAACCTTAGAAACTCAGAGCCCTCCCTCCTGCTCCCTTTCAACTTCGTATCACAAAACATGCACGCCATACGGTGGCCATAGAGGACCTACCATTTACTGAGCACCCACTGTGCGTCAGAAAACCACGCGAGACACCCCACACGTGTAATGTCCTTTAACCCTCATGACTACCCGGGAGACTAGAATTATGATCCCCTTTTACAAATCAGGAAACTGAGGCTCGGCGAGGCTATTCCCTTTCCCAGGTCTTGCTGCTAGTGAGAGGCCGGGTGATTCTACGGTGCACGCTTACACGTGTTTCATGGGCAAGTCCAAAATGGTGGTGTGGGCAGGCTGCAGGGAGGCTGGGAACAGAAACGGATCAAGTCACTTTTATTTCTCTTGTACACCTCAATGAAAGAAATGATGCTGATCTTTTGTCTTTAACTCAGCTCTGTATGAGAAACAAAGCCGGGTGCCCTGCCTCCCTTCCCTTCCCTTCCCAAGCCGTCCTCCTGAGGGCCTGGGCCACGGTGAGCATCTGAAATGGTGCCAGAAGCAGAGGCACCTCGGAGCCGGTGCCAAAGCCACGGGGCACAGAGCTGCACCGACGTGTGTCTTCAGAGATCCTTAATCCTTCCCGCACCTTCGGTTCCCACAGCTCGCACTGCCTTCCAGCCTCTTAGCCCGTGGTTTAAAATCTTTATTTCAGAATCCCGGCAATAAGTATCCTAGATAATCCAGTCTTTGTTCAAATTTCTACCAGGTTAGAGTTTCAGGAGGTTTGATTTTTAGCTCATGGAAGAGAAACTGCATCACCAGGGAAAGCACTTCTCAGGGTGGCCCGTTGAAAGGGTAGCCTGTTTCCCATTTATTCAAAGATCTGACAGATTTCCCTGAGTGGCTTGGTTCAAACTCACCCTTGTGCCGTACCCCCCGTGGTGTTACGCAGTCTGACTTATTCTTACGGCGGTTGTGTCCTCACCTCGGTGTTACTCAGAGGTGACCCTGTCACATGAAGACAGTTAGTTAGGTTCTTACAAGTCCTTTGAGATGAAGACAGACTCTTATTGAAGCAAGTCGCCATTGAGTCTGATTTTTTTTTTTTAAACCAGACTCTCTTTGGCAACACGAAGCCTTCATTTCCGAGTTCCACTGTGAGGCTCCATAGAAATTTGGGTCACCTTCAGTGATCATCTGCTTCGCTTTTACGATCTTGTCCCTCTTTCCTGTCACTGATTTCTTTTGCCTCTCTCCAGGGTCAAGAGCAGCCCTCTGTCCACACTGTGGGTTTTCAGCACACCCCAAATGGGGTTTGTGTTCACATGAGAAAAGGTAGTCAGCACCTGCAGCATTCAAATGCTCACTTGCTTCAGGCTGTAAAAGCATTCTGAAGGTTCCAAACTCTAGGGGTACTCAAGTGTAACGAAAACAATGCTTTTAGCAAAGAATTCCGAATGGAATAATTTAAGTTTGCTAACATATAGCTATGCGCTGTCATTATTAACCATGTATGAAATGTTTTTCCAATATTCCATGTTCATTAATCTAACACATTTAAAGAGCTCACTCTTGCTGGCAGGGGCCGTTGGCTCAGGAGGAAGAGGGAGTGAGGACAATGATGTCCCATATTATCGGGGAGTTCTCTGTTTCCAGCACCTTCTGGGGCTGCTGGGGATGTGTGTAATGGCTCCAGAGGGCTCCGTCAGATCCTGGAGACCTTAATAATTAATAAACGACTGCCTCTTACTGCATCCGACTTCTTCAGTTCGTTAGCCACAGCACCTGAGCTGGCATTTTAGAACCCCTTTCGCTTATACTTGGGCGATGGCAGAATGTTCACTCTTGGCTGCTGTCACAAGCCGCTCTTGTGAAGGTTTCTATTGGGACTCACTGCTGGGATGGGATTTGGAAGAGCCCCCACAAAAAAGTTCTCTCGCTTGCCCCTATGTACTTGAGCCGTGCATCTCAAAGTTCAGTGGGCATATGAGTTGCCTGAACATTTTATTAAAAACACAGACTGAGCCAGCATCTAGGTGGGGTCTGAGATTCTGCATTTCTTACACGCCCCTAGGACAGTCCGAATGAACCACTCCCCCTATTTATGGTCAGAGATTCAGTGATTTTGCTACAGCGTCTTAAGGGGATCCCCCACCACCCCAACAAAGCTCATGTTCCGTTTGGGATGTATAGTCCCTTTCCTTGCTCCTCTGTCTCTCCATCCTGTCACACTTTGGTGCTGGGCACACACAACGCCATCCTTCTCCCCAGACTTTTGGCCATCTTGTGCCCTCTCAACAAGAGTTTGCATTTAGTTCATCAAATACCAAATCCAGCAAGCATCCTGATTTGACCTCTAACTTTCCGGGCTGGCCTCCTGCTCCCACTGGCTGAGAGGTTGCTCCGAACTAGGTCCTGTCCCTTGACCAACTTCCTTCATTTCTCAGGGCTCTTGCACACACCGCCCCTTTACTGGTCCCCTCTCTCCTTCGCTGCTAGTGAGTGGTAACAGACTCATGCCTCTTCCTCTGGGAAGCACTCCTGGGTTTTCCTAGATAGGGCTGCTTGGACTCAATGTTCCCACAGCTTCCAGGACAGATCTGTTTGTTCATCTGCCTGCCTCTCTGCCCAAAATGCATCATCCAGATACTGAATTCTTTAGGGGCCTGCGAAGTGTTTTGTCACTCCTAGCATCGATCCTGGTGCCTTTCCCTGCTCTTGGAGTTAATGTAATCAAGTGAATTCTGCTAGTTAACCTATTCACTCTACTGGTGAATACAGGAGTAAGGAAAAATGGGAAGGGAAGGCACATAAAAAGACTTAAGGCCAGGATGTGTCCACAGAGGTCCCTAGAGATTGGGCTGCAGAACTGAGAAGTCATGTCAAATAGAGGAAAATTAAATGTTCCCACGTGTCACTCCAAGAACAGTAAAGGACATGGGGCCTGGGAACAGATAAGCTGCCTTTCATCTAAGCAAGGAATTTTACTTCTAGAATCTGTTTTCCTGATGGGACTCAGGCTCATCAGGACCAGTAGCCACTGGGCGGCCGCTGTGAGGATAAAATGGACTCCCCTCTGACCAGCACTTAGCTCAGCACCTGGCTCAAAGTGAGCACTCTGAACACAGTCATTACTGTATCACGTGGTACTGTGTCAGTCTGAGGGGGAAAATAATAAGCTGGTCTGGGACTCGATCTCATAAGCTTGATATTCAGCTGATGATGAGCACTGGGTGAGTAACCACAACTTCCCTTACCCTTATAAGCTTTTGTGTCCCCAGGTGGGAATAATCCCATAGTTCTTGGATTCTGTGATGCCACCAATGGAAAGATACTTCATTGACTTAAGGACAGCTTTCCTTTTTGGTGGGGGTTAGGGGAGAGAAACTGTTCATAGTAACATCATCTGAGAGCTTTGTCTTTGGATTGAGGCAATATGGCGGACTGGGGGGCCCAGAGAGGCCATCCCTGGGAAGCTCACTTCTGGGCACAGGGCTTGGCCGTGGACAAGCTCTCAGTACAGTTATTACCGTCGCTCTTATGAATGGAACAGCACTCTTTAGGGCTCACATCTCTGCCAACGGCTTCCTATGTAGGAGAGGTACAGGGATAATGATATTGATGTTTTGATTGTCAGATGGAAATGGCCCAGCCTACTCAGTAAAAAAGTTCGAGAACACACACGTCTAAATATCTAACAGAAACGGCATATATTTCATTCTCCAGTCAGTTCATTGGAAGCCTTCTGCAGAAGTCAGATAGCACTGGCGATAAGAGTCAATTTGTTTTAACTAGCAGACATGTGAGACCAATTAACCACTTATTTCAATATCCTCCACAGCATTTATGAGGGCAGTGAAGAGCAGACTCTTGTGGTTGGCTGACTCATCTCCTTCCCAACTCCCTTTCCCCCTCTGGCCCAATAAATTGTCAACAGAAGCCTGCTGTAGGCTCTCTGGGAAACTTTTGCTTTCCTGATACAAATGCTGCCCCTTCCTCTACTTCCTTCTTCCTAGAGTAACATAAAAACGATGGCAGGAACTGCAGCAGCCATCCATGATTGTGAGGACAAGAGAATCGAGATTTCTGCATTGGCCTTATAGATTTGTTGAAACAAATTCTGGCAATTTTACACGAGAAAACTAAATTCTTTAAGCCACTCGAGTGTGCTGCTGCCGGCACCGAAAGCATTTCTAAATACAGTATGGTACTTTTTAAATGAATATTTGATAAGGTAAAACCCTGCAAACAGGTGCTAAGAACCAATAAAACAATAGAAAGACAAGTCACAGGTTATTCAGGACCCTTTCTAGATGTCTATGGAACTCAACTTCATAATTCCAGCACGAATTCATTATATTTCTTTGGATGCTGAATGAATATTTTCTGCAAGCAGAAATCACAGCTCTGTCAAATCCAGCTATCAGAGGCTCCAGAGCTACCCTGAGTTGGAAACATATCGACCTGACTTAGTTCAGGCCATTTTACTTGGGGTGCTTGGGACATGAGCCTTTAGGAGCTAAGGAGAAAACTTTCCAGAGCTGGTCCAGAGAGAGGAATTTCTCTTCCTGAACAACTTAGGTTTACAACTCATACATGTCAACGATTATGTTACAGACAGTAAAAAATAGGGAGACTTAGGCTTTCATTAGGCTGAATGAAAAGAAGTAAACAAGACTTCTCTGAGACTTCCAGACTGTTCTGGGATCTTCACTGAGCATAGGATAGGCTCTTTGACTCCAAGATAATCAACGCCTGTTTCTAACGGTGCTATAGTGCTCTGTCAACTGAACTGAGATATTCATGCTCACGGATCCTTTGGGGCTCCCGGGGGTGATGTTTGGGACAGACACTGTGCTTATTCATCTCTGTATTCTAGCACTTAGCACAGAATCTGGTATTCAACAGAAGCTTGGTGAATACTGAATAAATGAAATAGCATCTATTAACAGTGAGCTGATAGTTCAGATCTCATTGCTATATTCTAAGTGTATTATACTTGCAGAGAATCAACTTAGAGAATAATGATTTAGGTTATATAAACATTCTATAGAACAATCTCCTGTAATTATATTTATGTTTGATTAGGACAACTATAATTTGTGCCTGCCCATTTAATTTGTTTTAGTACAATACACATTAGAAGTAAACTTGGAGAATCTTCCCAGTTAAAACAATTTTCTTGTTGAGTTTAGAATCTATTTTCCCAATGGAAACCAGATAATGCAGCCAAAAAGTTTTCAGATCTTTTTTTCTGTTTGCCAATTTTCATATTCCATTTCACAGAAATAAAACTGTGAATCATAAGTCCTCATTGTACGCACATATAGCACCATTTTTCTTCACTTACAATGATGTTGATGATCATTTGAAAAATGTTAATAGCACACAGATTGTGCTACAGAAAATAATTGGTGAGCAACTAGTAATCCGAGTGGAAGTGAACAAACTCTTTAAAATCCACGTTTGCAACCTGAGCACTTTATTGACCACTTAAAATACACCCAGCACTGGGGTTGTTGTTGTACGTAATTGACTTAAATCTCACTGGCATTAAAGGAGATCGGGATATACCATTTCCACATATGCCCTTTGATATCATTTTGAACTGGAAGTGATGAACAACCAATAGATAAAGAGTTTTCTGCCTTCCCCACATCCTCTACTAGGATGGAAAGCTCACTGGAGTTGGAGAGCCAGCACCAAGATGAGTCTGCATAAAGGAATCTTACTAAAATACCACTGATCTCCCATTAATTTCTTCGTTTATGTCCTAGTCACTTCTCTACAATTTATCGTCCCTTGAAACCAAAACCATCTTTCCTTTGTTAAGAAGGGTCTCTAAGTTCCTGACTCCAACCACTTGTTAAGAGTTTTGCTTTTTTGCTGGGAATTCTCAGGCATGTAAAGATATAAATACATTTATATTTCTTTTCTCCTGCTAATCTGTCTTTTGTTTGTTCAATTTACAGGCCCCCACTGACTGAGCCTAAAAGGGCAGAGAAAAAGTTCGTACTCCCAGCAGCATTATTATCCCTCTCTTATGTAACTAGGAAAAATGAGGCTCAGAGAGATGAAGTATCTTATTTTTGGTTACCTAGTTAGGAAGAGGTAGTGCCTGGAGTCAAACCTCGATTAGTCTCAGAGAACAGCCTCCTGTTTCCTGAGGCTGGGGCCTCTCCCTGAGGCATTGCTCTGCTTTCTGAGGATGATCCTGGTCCTGAAGGCAGTAGTATGGAAAATCTACCCCTCCTCAGGGCAAAAACGCCTCATGTCACATTTCAAGGGGAGTTAAATATGTTTTGTTTTGTTAGAAACATTTTTCCATATAAAGGATTTCTTCCACAGAATCACCTCACGTTCTCTTTTTGTCTTTATGTTTAAATAATTTTCAAACAAAATTATTGTGAGATATTTGGAGAAAATGTAATATTCACCAAGGAATTTCTAAAAATTTCTTCTCACTGGGCAATTATATTTCAGGCGACAAGACCACGTATCATTCAGCTGAATTGCTTATCTCAATGATTAAGAAAGGGTGAATCGATTTTGAAAGAACCCAGTGAGGGCTGTGGTTGGGAGGGGTTTGGACTGCCCATCAGGGTTGAGGTAATCGCTGAATTAAAAAAAAAAAAAGACTCCTGTTTTATTTTTTAAACTTAGACAAATTTTATATTTTATGCTAACCTATATTTATTTTTTAAGACATACTTATTGAAAGTGTTGACTAGATTATAAAACATGTCCTTAGCTCTCAGACACAAAAAGTCTAAGCAGCTTAAAATGAAAACTCGATGCCACCTTCCCATTTGCTATCTCCCTGCCAAAGGGATCATAAGTTTCAGTCACTTGTCTCTCCTTTCAGACAATAACCCAATAAATACAAGTGGGTGTACACACCTATTCTTTAACACCCTTAAAATACATACTGGCACTCGATACATTTTATTCTGCACCTTGTTTTTTATCCACAGTTGCTTTGCATTCTACTGTATAGATATGCCATCATTTATTTGACTAGCCCCCAATTGATGGACATTTAGTTTCCAATTTTTTGCTGCACTGAAGAACCTCGTATATACATTTCGTACACTTCCAAGCCTATCTGTAAGATCAATTCTCAGAATTTCAATTTCTGGGTCAAATGATGTGTGCATTTACAATTTACAGATATGGCCATATCTCATTCTTCGGAATTCAGTCAATTTATACTACATGAGCTACATAAGAAAGTCGATCTCACATGGTCTCAGAAACAAAATAGGTTATCAATTTTTTGAAATTTTGCTAATTGATAGGTGAAAAACGGTGTCTCCATGCAATTCAAAATTGCATCTTTCTTATGTGTGAAGTTGAACATCTTTTCAATCAAGCAATTTTTATTGAAGCCATTTGTAATTCCTTTTATTATGACTTTTTTCATATCTTTTGTTTTCCTTCTGCTTCATTTTTTCCTTATTGATTTCTATGAGCTCTTTTATATAATCACAATGTTTAGCTCTTTGTGGTGTGATTTACCAAATTTTTCCTGTTTGTTTTTCAATTTCTGATCTTTTTTTTGCCAAAAAGAAGTTTTTTTAATTTCTTATATTTGAAGACATCAACTTTTTTTTATTGCTCTTTGATTTTAAGTCATAGTTGGAAAGACATTTTTTATTCTGACATTATATAAAAATTCTTTCAGTGTTTTATTACAGTTTCATGGCCTCATTCTTTAATTTCTAATTTATTGTGACATATGGTGTGACAAGTGAGTCAAATTTTATTTTTGTTTCCCAATTGCACTCAGTTGTTTTAACACCACTTATTGAATAGACCACCCCACCGATCTGCAATACTACCTTGGTCATATAAAAAATTCCCATCTAGGAGACATCTTCCCAAAGGCACACACATGACCAACAGACACATGAAAAGATGCTCAGCATCACTAAACATTGGGGCAATACAAGCCAAATCCACAGTGAGATATCACTTCACACACAATGGCTAGGCTAAAAAAGACAAGAAATAAGAAGTGTGTTAGCCAGAATGTGGAAAAAAAGTAACCCTAATGTAGTGTTGGTAGGAATGCAAATTAGTACAGTTGCTGTGGAAAACCATATGGAGGTTCCTCAAAAAATTAAAAATGAAATACCTTACGATCTAATAATTCCACTCCTGGGGCATTTGCCAAAGAAAATGAAAACACTAACTCAAAAAGATATATGCACCCCTAGGTTTACTGCAGCATTATTTATAATAGCCAAGCTATGGAAGAAACCCGTGTTCACCCATAGATAAATGGGTAAAGAAGACATGTATACATGCATACACACACACACACACACACACACACACACACACGCAATGGAATGAGAGCCTGCATTTGCAACAACATGGATAGATCTAGAAGGTATTATGCTAAGTGAAATAAATCAAAGACAAATATGACACGATTCACTTATATGTGGACTCTAAAAAACAAAACAAATGAACAAACCAAAAAGCAGAAACAGACCCATAAATACAGAGAACTGTTGGTTGTCAGAGGGGAGGGAATGGGGGGATGGGCAAAATGGGTGAAAAGGAATGGGACATACAGTCTTCCAGTATGGCATGTGTAAGTCATGGGATGAAAGGTACAGCATAGGGAATATAGTCAATGGTATTGTAATAGCATTATATGGTGACAGACTGTAGCAACCTTGTGGCGGGCACAGAATAACATAAAGTTTTAGATTCACTGTGATGTATACCTGAAACTAATATAATACTGTATTGAAGTACGGTTGACACATACACACACAATCCCATCTGTACTGGGGCCCGTTTCTGAACATTCTCCTCAATTACGTTGGCCTCATTGATTCTTTACGCACCAGTACTGTTATGGTACTGGTACCACAGAAGTGCCATTCTACTTGTTAAGGCTTTATAACACTATAAACTCTTGTTGTGCTTAGTTCCCAATAACAGATCATTCTCAGACTTTCCCTAACTATTCTTGCTTGTCGGTTTTTCTAATTTCACCTAATTATCTTATCTACTTCAAAAAAAAAGGAGGGGGCTCTTAATACCTTTATTTGTTATGATTGAGCCAAATTAACATGGGGAGAGTTGACATCCTTATTACATTTGAGTGTTCCCATCTACAACTTGGTCATTTGCACAAATAATTATGTTTTTTGGTTTTTTTTTTTTAATATTACATAAAATTCTTTCCCATATGCAATCATTTAGCAAAACTCTGCTTCTAGGGAGATTTCTACCAGTCACGTTTCTGGATCATTGGAGGTATGTAAACCTTCTTTGGAGCAATTCAAGACCTAAAGGGTTGTGTTTAAGATGAGAAATATTTATTCCTTACAATATAGTTGGTTCACAACATGATCCATGATCATTTAAAAACTTCAGATTTGCTGTGCCTTCCAAGTTACTTAAAGATCCTCAGCCCTTTCTTCGTAGAACTCCACTTACTCAGGGCCCACATACAGTAGCAGGCTTTCAGCAACCATTTAAAAGACCTTGCTTTCCCCTGGGGCACCGGGGTGTCTCAGTTGGTTGAGCCACCAACTCTTGACTTCAGCTCAGCTCATGATCTCAGGGTCATGAGATGGAGCCCCACCTCCGACTCTGCACTGGGCATGGAGCCTGCCAGGAGTTGCTGTCTCTCCTTCTCCCTCTGACCCTCCCTCCTAACCACTAAAAACAATCAAAATAAAACAAACAAACAAAAACCTCCCAAAACATCGCTCCGCTCTGATCTCAGTGACTGGTTGGAAATCTGAGACCTGCCTCTAGAAATTTAGGGTTGGTACTGAAAGAGACCAACTTGATTTCTTTTGGCGGCTGGGCCTTTTGGCAGCTAAGTTTTGCTAAATGACTAAGGAGGAGATAAAGTGGGTCTAACAAAGAGGGAGGAAGCAGGTGCACAGAGAATGAGAGCAAAGATGAGAATCACAGAGCAGTCCCTGGCTCTGGTCCTATCCTTGAATTCTATTAACATCTTCATATCCTCCTAATAATTCAGGCTTCTTAAGCAAGCTAGTGTTGGTTTTTATTTCTTGAAACCAAAAATATGTTAATACAGCCAGTCAATGCTTCTGTATAAAATCATTTATATTCATTTCAGGATTAGATGGGAAAAAACTTTTTAAAACTTCCAGATTTAAAAATGCTCTTAAATACCTAACAACAGCAATTATAAACATAAATGGCATGCTTACCAAGCACATTCTCTCATTCAGTCCCCACAACAGTCCAATCCTATTTGATCCAGGTGGACACTGGGGTACAGGTTGTGTTCAATACCTTGCCTGCTCCTAGTTTTGAGAAAATCAAGATTTAAACCCAGAGCAGGAGCTATGCTGCCTCAAACACAGACTTTATTTCACAAGAAGCAGTAGAAAAGTTGAAATCAACACATCCTTGGTGCCAGCCCAAGTTTTCTTCAACTGGGGTTCCCATGCTTACCAGGGCGGTTCTCTGATGGAGGAGTTGAGGGTAGAAGAGGTGACCTGAGTTGAAGAACTACTACAGGGCCCCTAGGTGGCTCAGTCACCTACCTCAGACTCTTGGTTTTAGTTGAGGTCAGGATCTCGGGGTTGTGAGATTGAGCCTCCCGGGTGGGGCGGTGGGGCTCTCTGCACTCAACGGGGTGTCTGCTTTGAGATTTTCTCCCTCTCCGCTTCCCCTGCTCGCTCTCTAAAATGAATGAATAAATCCTAATAAAATAAAATAAAATAAAAAGAACTAACATATAGCTTGGGAGACCCATTAGGTGTGGGAATGCCTAGTTCTTCCCCTTGGCCAGAAGACAAAGCCCCAGATTGGAAATGTGCTCTGAAAGTGGAACCAGGTCACACATTCTTCCAGAGAACTGTTTATTGGAAATTGACTTAAATCTCAAGAAACGGAGTCATAGGAACGAAAACGATTTCTGACTACTGAATCTTAATTAAACACAGAAATGGTGCCACGGGCACACAGTTTCCTAATAGGAGAGACTTTCGGAGTCTATCCTCCATTCAAATAAATGTCTCATTCTATTTTTCAGGTATGCACACAACATTTACCTTCATATAGAACTGAATTAATTCACAAAACATGTGAAAAACAAAAATTTTAAAAATGAGCATTTTGGAAAACAAGTCTTTGCTGTACCTTTGGGACTTCTGGCCATGGAGAACCCTTGGCTTCTGCTGAATCCTGGGGGTTGGGGTGGGGCGGGGGTTGGTCGAGGGATGTTTTTGAGCTGCAGCTCTTGTTTCAAACTCTAACTAAGGTCTGGATTACGTGCACACCAACCACCCTCGTTCCAGTTTTGCTTCTGATTCATTTTTGTGCCCCTGCTGTCCTTTCTGAAAAGAATAATGAACAGGAGGATCAGCAAGCTCACCAAGAGTTTGACTGCTGGGCATAATTCATCTTTGCAAATCAAGTTAGAGCACAGTTTTTGAAAAAAAAACAAGAGCTGGACAAAATGCCTCGTGATAGAGAGCCATTTCTGCTGGCAGCCTCATTAAGGGTGACTTGAGCCCGCCAGGTTAAAAAAGCATCCAAGGTTGCTCTACAGGAGTAGAAGAAGCAAAGTGTAGGTTGGTCCCACATGGACGAGGCAACAGGGAGAATCTAGACAGTCTGGATTCAACAGAAAAGCCTGAGTGGTTTTCTCTTTGTTGTGGTGGGAGCATTTTTGGAGATCAGGGCGGAACAAGATCTGAGAACTGGGGACAGGTTGGGGAGGGAGTGGGGTGAGATCCAGGTCAGTGATTTGAAACACTATAGTTCAAAACCACTAGGAGCTTTTAAGAAACACCAATACCCAGAGGGGTTTTTCAACTGCTCTGGCATGAATCTTGGGCCTCCTATAATTTAGAAGTTGCTGCAGGGGGTGGTTATGTTCAGCTGGGGCTAGAAAACCGTGGTGATAGATGATAGATGTCTCTAGGGGAAGGAGCAAGCGTGGGAAGGGGAGGTGAGTCTGTCCCAGGCCTTGCTTACAGCTCTGAGTGGGGCTCTAATGGCTGAGAGAAAGCCATTCCCGCTGCTAGAAGTCACACACACTGCCTAATGTGAAGCTGTCTTTCTACGGAGGGAATGCTACTAGCTCAATTTCGTTACCACCCATTCTAGATGTTCCTTTCCCAAGAGGGGGCATGGGTGCCCTTAACTGATCTCTGCTTTTGTGGGGTGTCACTGGCTTTCGTGGCTGTTACAAGCCATAGGTAAAGAAGGGGGTTCCTGGGATTCTTAGGTTAAAGACAGTTGAAGAACTCTGAGGGGGCTGACAAGTCACACTTGGGTTAGTGCTTAAATAAGAGGCACCCCCCACCCACACCCCGAGGGGTGTAGAGGCTGTGAAGGATGCGGAAGTTGGCACCTACAGCTATGGGACTGATCATTCGAATAGACCCAAGTCTCGAGTCTAATGAAGACTCAGAAACTATAAGTGTAATTTATGACTGTGTCAGTGAAATATTTGGTGATAGAGGAGAAACTTGATAATTAGTATTTTGACTAATCTATGAATTCACTGACAAGTTATTTTGACTACTGTCAGTTCAAAAATGGGAAATGTTTTATCAGTGGCTATAGTCTCCTACTACAGGTAACACTCCACAAAGAACTAGTAGTTGATATCCATGAATGATGCTTGATTTGAACTATGTTACCTTAGAAGAGCTTGCTAATAGATTTCTCAGGGTCTCTTGTGGGTAAGATCATGGTTTAGTAGCCACCCAAGAAAATCTTGCGATTCTTACCAAAAAAGGTGGAGAGTTCCTTTGTGAATGGGCTATGTGCTGGCATTTTTTAGAGGCTGTAGACTGAAGATAGAGCTCTGTGTTAGATTTTACTCAGGGGGGGTTGAATCTAAATTTAAACAAAATCAGCTGTTTTTATCCTCGGTTGCCTGCTGAAATCATTTGGGGAGTTTTTTAAATGCCAGGATTCATCTCAAACCAAATCATTTAATAACTGCAGGGAGGGGGAGAAGTTTCCAGGCATCAATAATTTGTCAAACTCCCCCAGTGATTCCAGCGTGTGACCAGGGGTAAATTCTTGGGACCTACACCTCTCCATAGGGCACTCAATTTCTCCTACTGCCCTAGCTTGACCCTGGAGGGCTCAAGATAAGTGTAACAATTTCTAGAAACCTTTCAAGGAAATCCATATAAAAGAATCCTAATGTATACAATAATCCTAATGTATGTGATGTACATAGAATGTATTTGATCTTATGTATAACAGACCCAGTAGTAGAAGTAAAAACTGAGAACAACAATAACCTTATAGATTCTCTCAATCATAAGAAAAACTGGGTGGAAAAGGTCAAGTCTCCCCCCAACACAAGTGATGTGGAGGAGAAATGCCTCCCGGACGAGCCAATTTTGTCCCAAGTTTAGACTTCAGATTCCGGCAGGCATTCACGCCTCCCTCTGCAGAATAAAGGCCATGGGGAATTTACTTCAAAAAGATCCAAAGACCAAAGAGATAAATATGGCTAAATATCACTGAAGTTAGACTGAAAAGGGGATCAGCTTTTACCTTTACAAAACCAGAGAAAACTAAGGCGAACGATCACTGTATACTACAAGATTTTAAGAACAACAACAGCTCCAGAGGCAGATGCTGGTTATAGTTTGATCCTCTTTGAACGTTGGGATTGCCAGCTGGTGAAGGACAAATCTTCAGAGCTGAGACTTGCACCAGATGTCTTAAATCAGCTCTGGTTTAAGACCTCCAATCCTCTCTCAACGTGCGACAGTGGGACCCAGGTTATGGGAAAGAATGGGGCGGGGGCTGTAAAAAGTGGCTTTATTTCCACATGGGGGGGAAGATAGCCTCTATCTATGGCTAAAAAGGATAAAGAGGAGAGAAACTTCCTAAGACAAAGGCTTTATCCTGTAAACGTTAGATGTATGGGGCCCAGAAAACTGAGAGGGAAGAAAAATTTTCATTTGGAGACATTCTTACTTATGTTTATTCTCTACCGTATTTATTCTAGAACAATCAGATTACTCCAGGGGAGGAATAGCAATAAACAAAATTTGTGAAACTTACCAGTTATGGGCCAGCAGAAAGTCTCAGTGTGAAGCATTTTAACGATCACTTCTGAGGAATTTAAGAGCAGTAACCAAAAGATTTATTATTTTTAATGTCTATTTTGTTATGCCTGGTTATAAAACTTGGGTTGTTTCCATTATTTACGTATTACTTCAAAAACACTGGCTAACATACTGAGGTACAGACAACAGATGCCTATCACATTTATGAGCAAGCCTTTTTTCTATGTAAATAATAAAAGAAATTTATGGTCTATGCAGAATTATATGCCAATTAGATCTCAATAAAGATAGAAGTGAAATATTTTAAAAAAGGTCTGAGAGAACTTAATCTTCTGAGGATGTGAAGGAGTAGTCTTGTAAATATTTTAACACGGAATTTTATAATCTCTCTCATTTATTTCTCCTTTTGTATAAAGCTTTCTCAGTTTAAGAACGAATTTGTCACTGAAACCACTGCAAAAAAGAGCGATTAGCACCAGAGAAACCCTGTCATATTTTGCTTGAAGGAAACTGTCAACGACAAGAAGTACCATCTTCTCCCCAGAAGAACCCAGTTCTGGTTCCCGAGTTGACCTCAAATGAAAATGGAGCAAATGAAGGCTACATACTTACTGGGAAATAATCATTCTGTAAGTTATAGGGCAGATCCTCTTTGATGACACAATTTGCTCACTCATGTATCCTCTCTGCATAATTTATCGAGCACGTTATGTTCTCCGTGGTGCGTGAGGAAGAGGGTAGCATGGCCCCATTCAAGCAAAGCTATTCATGATACTGATTTGGCTCACAGACTGATGAACTAAAGTCAGATAGTGCCAGCTCTATCTCGTGCATTGCTGGGGATTAGAAGGAATGCCTGGTGTATTTTGACATTCAAACTTTCATTACTTTTGCTTTTTCTCATGTTGCTTGGTATTCCACTTGGAAGTAAGATAGACCGTTTGGGAAATAATGTGATACCAAAACACAGTCCACATACACTTACTTATTCC
This sequence comes from Spilogale gracilis, assembly GCA_004023965.1. NCBI lineage: Eukaryota > Metazoa > Chordata > Mammalia > Carnivora > Mephitidae > Spilogale > Spilogale gracilis. The sequence goes on from PITA01000558.1 coordinate 118,521, forward strand.
CTGTCCTAATTTCAACCTAGCTTGCCTTCTTGATCCTCCTACCCACAGCGTATGTTCATGTGGGAAAGTGAACTGTCTTTAATTTGAGTCAACCGAAGGAAGCATCATGTAAGCAGTAAATATGCTTCTAAAATCATGTAATATGGTCCAAAACCAAACATGAATATTTTCCACTCAGTGTTTTAGATTATCTGTGCAATTCCCTCCACTTGCAGAATCAATCAAGAGTTAACTAGTATGAGCCTAATGCCCAAAGTTTCCTTACTTGGGGAAGAAGGACACACTTTTCTTTGGAATTCGTGTATATTGATCCTAAAAATGCAAAATCCTCAAGCTCTTTACTTCTATAGAAAGCCCTGTGTCATTTATGGATGGCAAGTTTTCCAGCTCTGCTGGAAAGGAGAGAGGACAGGCTCTGCATAACATATGCTAGGATTGGGAACTCTAACCGAGGCTTATTTGGCCATCAGTCTATTTTGTAATCCAGACTATCTTCCCCAGCACCTTAAAACTGCAAAACGATCACAGAATAATTAAGGAGTTCTGAAAATTCCAGTACATTTCCAAATATATAGTTGAGTAATTATTTGATTTCAATGGTTTTACATACATTAATTCAAGTTATCAACCCACATGAATCTGGCTTATAGATAAGTAAATATTCATCTCTGATGTGTATGGCTTTTGGTTTCCTTCCAAGAGCCAAATGATAGTTTCCTTTGGGTTGCTTTTAAAACATTTCTTCCCACTCCAAATTACTGCCCTGGATATGAAGTGAGGATTTTTATCCATTTTTCTAAAAAAATAATACTTTAATAAGAATTGCATATACCAAGAGTTAAAAGTCAAACTGTGTTACAATTCTTGTGATAAAAAATTTCAGTCTCTTGTATCCTATCTTATCTTTTCCTCATCCCTCAGAGGTAACCTCTTTCAACTGTTGGAGCCGTTTCTTCTAGCATTAACTTCTATATTTCTCAGTAGTACAAATATGATTACCTTTTAACATATCTGCTTTAGACACTGACTACTGAAAAAAAAGGCTGAATTTCCTTTATGATAAGTGAATATTCTTCTCCTGTTCCCAATATAATTAGACTTGAGCTTTGGTTAGGTCCATACATATTCAGTATTTTCATGATAATGCGTATGTATGAATTGTTCATTGCTGAACCAGAAAGCTGATATGACTCTATTTTCTCTCTTGAATTATATTTTATTGTTCCTAGAGTTAATAAGCACTTATTTATTTACTCAGTTTTGGGGGAAGCATCTGGTTGTCTTCCCACAATCTCCAACAACTGTACAAAATTTTTCTCAGTATGATTTTCTACGCAGTCAAATTTGTTATTTAATCTTTTGGTCTGTTTCTCCCCTGGACATGTCACACCTCCTAGACTCCTCTGCTGGTTTCCTGCTCCCATCTTAACTGGCTATGTTCTGGCTAGGAGCAGAGCCGTCATGCTGGGATTTCCTGACTCTCATATGGGAGATTTCCTTCCTCTCTTTCCTGTATTGGATTTCCATTTGTCTTCCTCTTTCTTGGTTCACTCCCTTAGGCTATGTGGACCACATTCTTTAACATCTTGACTAATGGTGCAGAGGAGATACATTTTTTGTGTGTGCTTGCATGCCTGAAAATGTCCTTACCACCTTCCCATTTACATGGTAGTCTGGCTGGATATACAATTCCTGGTTACAGACATTGTCTTTCAGTATCTTGAACATCGCTTTATTGTCTTTCAGCTTCCAATGTGTCTGTTGAGAGACTGGATACTATTTCATCCCTTTTCCTTGACATTTTGTCCATTTGTTTTCTCCAGATGCTTTTGGGAACCCTCTCCTTTTTCCTGGTGTTCTGAAATTTCATTATGATGTACCTTGGAGTATAACATTGTTCATTCATTGAGTATTTGGTAGCCTTTTCAAACTAGAAATAAATATCATCTTAGGAAATGCTGCTCTGTTTCTTTTAAAATTTCTTCGTCACTCTCTTTTGAATCCTCTCTTTCTGCAACTCACATTAATTGGATCTTGGGCCTTCTGCATTGATAGTCTAATTTCTTGCCTTTTCTCTCTCTACGCTGTCTGTCTTTCTTTGTTCTATATTTTGAGAGAGGCTTCCATTGAAAAACATTATTTGGCTATACCACTTAAAATTTCCAAGTGTTTTCCCTTAGTCTTTAATTGTCCTTTTTTTTTTTCTTTTCTTCTACATAGCGTCTTATTCTTGTTTTGTGTTCTCTCTTAGTTTCTGAGCATTTTAATTACAGTTTCTTTGACATTTGATTCTGTTCTGTTCGGTACTGTTTCTGTTTCCCCTGAGCTCTGCTTTCCTGTTTATTTGTTTTAGTTTCTGTATTTCATGTTGGAGCCTTATTCAAATGTCACATGGTCCTTTTGTGTCCAGTGATATTTAAGAGTGAGGCACCAAAAAGATTCTCAGAAGTTCTCTGGGTTACAGGTAGGATGGTATACTAAAGGGTTTTACTGTAGGGCAATAGGATAGCCAGCTGTCATTTTCGGGGGAATGTCCACATTTTAGTACCTGTAGTTCTTCGTGTGGTTCCATTAGGAGATACAATTCTGGATGTCAGTGTGCAAGAACTGGGGTGGGAAAGGAGATCGGAAGTCTCACTGTTCACTAGGAAGTGTACTTAATCCCCTCTTTTTAAGTCCAACACCCTTTCCTCCTTGGTGCCTGATGTCCTTAATCCAGAACATATCTAATTAGTATCTTTTTTTTTTTTTTTTCCAGGACAAAAACCTGTATTTTCTATGGACGTGGGAGAAAATGTCTCTTACTCACATGGGGTGAAGATAAAATTCTGAGGGGTTCTATCTACTCCTTAAACCGATTTTAAATACCCTCCCCTCTTTTCAGCCACAGCCTTCTTCCTCCTGTGGTGCTCAATGTCTCCAGTTTCTAGGACTTTTCAAGACTCCCACAGAAGAGAGCCCTCGGCTTGTCATCTTCCTTCCTCCCTTTGTATGTGGTAAAGAGGATCAACTTTAGTCTTCTTGGATAACTCATTTACCATTTTTCTATTTGCTTTCTCTTTTATATTTTTGTCATTCAGGATGTTATTTGTCTCTTTGTTTAATTCAAGATGAAGTTTTTCCTTCTGCTTTTGTTCTCTCTCTCTCTCTCTCTCTCTCTCTCTCTCTCTCTCTCTCGTGTGTGTGTGTTGAGAGAAGTTTCCTAAGTTATAGGATCAAAAAGACAAGGGCACAATTCCTCAAATTTCCTATATCCATAGGTCAAAATAGCTACTCAACTCATTGAATAATATGTTAGTCTAATAAGTTGTTTGCTTATGATATATGGACAATGTATTTTTCAAGGCAAGAAGGTATATTTGGGAAGAGCACAGACTCTGGGGCTGGAAGGAGCTGAGCTTGAATACGGGCTCTGAGTTTACCTAGCTTTCTCATCTTGGACAATTTACCTAACCTACTAGACCTTAAATTATCGACATTATTATCAAATTCAAAGTCATAGTAAGGATTCAGCGACCATGTGGTAAAGTTTTTAGCACAGTTTCTGGCACTTTGCTGCTAATAGTTTAGGAATCTTGAAGGCATAGTCCTATGGACAGATTTGCGCCCCTCAACCCTTAAATTCCTATGCTGAAGCCCTAACCCTCAATGTGGCTACATTTGGAGACAGGGCCTGTGACGAGATGATTAAGGTTAAAGGAGGTCATAAGGGTGGGGTCCCAACCCAACAGGGTGGGTGCTCCTGTAAGAAGAGGAAAAGATATGAGAGATCTCTATCACCACCATGTGAGTCACAGTGGGAAGAAGCTTATCTACAAGTCAGGCAGAATACTCTTACCAAGAGTCAAAAGTGATCATGATGGTACCCTGAGCTCAGACTTCCAGCCTCCTGAACTCAGAAAATACGTTTCTGTTGCTTACGCCATCCAGTCTGTGGTCTTTGATAAGACAGCCTGAGCTGAAAAACAAAATGCCTGTCACAAGGCAGGCGCTTAGTTATGAGTTGCAGAATGAATGGCTGTTTTTCCGTAGAAAGGTGTATTTGTTGAATATAATCTAGGAACTCAGAATGGAAGACAAATTACTAAATTATGTTTCCAAACATTTAACACTCAGATTGATTGATGTTTTTCTGAGTATTTGACATTGAGAGATCTAGTAACTTGCAGACAACCAAACCAGAAACGTTAGCCAGGGTTTGGACAGTTTCAGAAGCCTATCACAACACTAAAAATCGTCCCTAGACATCATCATCATCGTCGTCAAGGTAGTTACTGCAAAAACACCTACTCCTATGTGCTCAAAGCATTTTTGAGACCATCCAACTACATACATAATACCCATAGTTTCCATTTCTATACCCTTATCATCTGATGATATCATTAATCTAACTCACGTGACTTGAGTTTTACATAATTTTGACTTAATTTAAAAGAGTTATCTGTACCACAAACTGGAGAGACTGAATCAAATTTCTTGGAAAACATGTATAAAATAGTCGTTCACCTTTTAAATGTAATTGAGTTACTTCATAATAGTTATACATTAGAAATTGCTTCACATTATAGGACTGCAATAATCTTTAGGCTAAAGAATTCACATAACATAGTTGAAAACGAACCATCAAGTCCCCTCCTTTTATTATAATAATGATGTCTACATCCTGAAGAGCACTTTCAAATAATGGTGTTAGTAATGGTCCTATTCAGCTTAATTATGTGCAGGAATTTAATTATTTGGGTCTTTAGGACTGGGATGATTGCAAGTTTTACTGCTGTCTGCATATGAAAAGCTGACTTTAGAGGTCTCTTCATTGTTTTCTTCTAAAAGAGATGTGACTCCATCAGGCACAAATAATCTCAAGGATAAGTTAAATATGAGGACACTGGTAAATTTTCAAGAAATGAGAAGTTAAGGAGTTCTAGTTGTCAATTTATTACGTCAGCTGCAAATTCATTCTTCATTGTCTGCTCTGCAAAAATTGAGATGAACATTTCAAATACTTTCCTTTGTCAGCTAGGATAAAGTAAAATGTGGTTATTAAGCGGCATTGCCAAGATATCACAGGAGATGAGACACCTGCTAGTGAATAGCTTTTCCTGGCACCCAAAGGCAGATTCGAGCATGTTCCACCATCACGACACCACGGTGACTTTTCTGCCATTTAATGAGTCATGGTTCTCCCCTCTCCAACGAGGTCCGAGGTCCGGAGTTTTAGTCCTGAGGTCGGAGGGTGGGGGACGGCTCTTCCTTGGATAGTTTGTCTTAGCTCTAAGGGTAGTGACTGTTCCTTGTAATCTGATTTTCTTATCTTCTGTAGAGCTCTTTACGTTTTTACTAGCCAATCTGTTGTTGCGCCAATCCTCTGCTATAAATAAGAATTCTTTATATTCAATTCTCCCAGGTCAAGTTACAGTGTGTTTTTTCTCTCCTAATTGGACTGTGTTAGGCAAGGGCCTTGAGAAAGAACTGGCTCCAACTGAAAAAATGTCAGGTAAGTAAATACCTTCACAACAAATGCAAATGCAAAACAAAGCAATTGAGCTGTTGTCCCCTTGCCTTGAATCATCTAGTTCTCAGATACTGGGTTCGATGTCTGTGCATGGTGTTCCAGGCCTCCTCCTGATGGTCCCACTCTTGCTCTACCCTTTCAGAAATCTCAATTTTGCCTTCTCTGCTGCCAGCATTCTTTACTCCAGCCAAGTCTGCATGGTGCCCCCCAGAAGGGGACCAAATTCTCACTTCCATTCATGCTTGTTTTGTGTGTGATTATCTCCTTCTTGAATGCTTGTTTTCCTCCTCTGGATCAGTCTTACCACCTTCTAAACAGGGTTTACCATTTGTTTCTCTAAAAAAAAAAAAAAAATCTTCCTACATGAACCTTAACACATAGGATTCGCTCATTTGTCCTGCAATTGCTTTTGCCAGTTCTGGGGCTCTGATGCTAGCGCAATATAAAATGTGCATTTCAGATGTTTGCAATCTTCTTTATAAGTCTGTCGAGATTCTGACAGTAAATCACAAATTCCTCCAAAGCAGGGACTTTGTCTTTTATTCTCTCATATGTCTTCTTGAGGGGCCTGGTTCTATGCTCATCCAGGCTTCTTTCTTGGTCAGGGCTAACTGAATGACTCAGGACAGCTGGAACCTTCAGTTCTTTGTCAGTTCTTTGACAAATGATGTCAAAACAACATGATGTGTTGACAACAGCTGTAGGAGAAGAAAAATGCACAAAGAAGTGCACATATTCTTGAGGCATTCATGATGTTAAAAATGCACGCGGTCCATTTTATACATTTCCTACTTAAGTGTAGTAGCCAGGAGCGAACCCCATCCAATCTGGCATCAACACTGGATCAAGATGAAGAGTCAGCGGTTACAGAGGTGAGGCTGTGTTTAAGGGCCAATATGGCTGGGCTACAGATTGGCTCTGGCTACTGTAAGTAGCTTCTTAAATAGTTTCTCAACACCTTTTATGTATCAACTGGCAAGTCTATGTCACGAGTGGCGAGCTGGAGCACAGCCACTCCCGCAGCGCTGAAGCCAAGGCTGGGGTGGCTTTAGCTCTGCAGCGTTGGAAACGTACCAGAGACAGAGAGCAGAAGGCATGCTAACCAGGCTGCATGTGGGGAAGGGCAGGCGAAGCCTTCTCCAGGAGGGTGGAAGGTGCTGCTACCTACTCTATAAATACTGCTAAAGCATCAAGCTGCTCCACCTGGCTTATGGACCTCAGAGACAAAGTAAATCACTCTGAACTGTAGGGCCACAAGTTCTGGAGCGTAAAGAAGCACAACTATGAACAACGACCAAGCCAGTAGCTAACTTTCCAGAAGATGGGCATAGATGCCATGAGTAGGTAACTACTGAACTCTCAGTCCTCATCACCATGCAAAAACCCACGAGGGTCAGTGAATCCAAAAGCATTCTGCTAGTAATACAAAGAGCGGTGATTGAGACAGGTCTAATTCATCAGAAGAAGTACGCGAGGACACTGACCCCGTAAAAGGGAGACAGACTTCTGGTCATCAGCTGGTAGCACCTATATTTGTAGTTGCTTAAGTGGCAATATTACAGTGACACAAAAGGAAGAAAACCCAAACAAAATTTATCTGACAGAGGGCAAGATGGTATTTTATTTTGCAGTATTCCCAGACCCTTGGACAAAGACTATTTCCCACATATCTTAAGTCAATGTTGACATGAGCAGGGCTGAAGACAGTCATCGATCGCCTAGATCTGAGAAGCTTGCTTCATATTTGATATCGAGAAACATTCCCCTTTATGCTACAGTCTCTCCAAATTATGGCCTAAGCGTCCACAGTCACCTTATTAATCAATGAGAGAAAAATTGGGGTCAGTTCTTAATTTCTTTAAAAAGAACTAACCTTCAGTTAAAATTACATAGAAAAAGCCTATGAAAGTGGTACATTTAATTTTAACTGAAAAAACCCCCATAAATTTAGCTCCAGGGCATCTCAGTATTATGACAATTTCTCTCTCTCTCTCTCCCACTCCTGCCCTCCCACCCGCTTCTGCCCCCAAAGACACATTGCACACGGCCCCTGATTTCTAATGACCAAAAAACACTGGTTGCAATAATTCAGCAATTCTGCACATGCACTGAGATTGTTGACAATATTTACCTGATGGGACCACAAGGGAAGATTTATTAACTAATTTTAGTATTCCAACAGCACAGTCTCAAAGTAAATATTACTTACATCATCACTGAGATCTCCCCCAATAAATATTTTGTAAATTTAAAAGGATCCTTGGTACATCCTCAGATTAAAAAAAAAAAATCACTGAGCATTTGATTTTTGTTACTTGTCAAATTCTACAGCTTGATTTAATGCCAGTATCTGAGGATTAGATATGCCGAGGCAGTGCTGTATTTTGATTCTGGTGCTTTATCTTAGCTAAATATCAAAGTGATTTATGGAAGGTTTTGTCTAGGGTAGTAGCTGCAGCAATAAAGAACCATTCTATTTGAGGCTTGCTTGGTAATGTACCCAATACAACATCACCTACAGTAAGACTCCATACCCACGTAAAATTACCAGCACTGATGTAGAACAGGAGTGTGCCACGTGTATCTGATTTTCAGAGGACAAGAGAACAGCTCTCTGCGTCATATACCCCAGCCTTGTGCTTTTTACCAGCTGGCATTCCAAGCTTTTCCATTCAAGGCATTCAAGAGTTACCTGTGGGCCCAGCTTCCCTGACCCCAGAGCAAGGTTAGAAGCCCTGCCCACTCTGATGATTCAGGACCAGCAGGGCCATACATTTACTACCTTTAATGGATTATGGACATCTGTTTTGGGTAATTCATGGCTATGGCTATTTCCTTATTTCCTTTATTGCAAGAGCAGCAGACAACTGCAGAATGAGAATGTTTGACTTTTCAATAACTCTCTGCCTATAATACCACGTAATGAGGCAAAAGTGCTTTCTTTGGATTTTGCCTTGAAGGCAGTATAGCCTGGAAGTTTGATCATGGATCAAATTTTAGAAATTCAGGGCTCTTCTTTAAAACCATATTGGTGAATTTAATATCACTATTAATGGGACTGATTAACAGTATGTAATTCCTGGTATGAAGTACTATGATATCCTCAACACTTGTATTACTACAAAAGATACATACTGTGATCATAAAGAAACAGGAAAGAGATCTTATTATTTACTTGACTAATCATAAAAAGGAGTCATGGTTAAGAGCTAATAGTCATTCAGGATATTGTCAGTTCTTCTTGTCAGTAGCTTTTCTAATGCATTACCAATGTGGCACTGGCTTGTGATAGCTGAGATGTATAGGATATATGAGTTACAAGTAGACCCAACAGAAAAAAGCTCAGTACAGAATAAGTTTTCTTCTTCCTCATAAAAGTCAGACTGCTTAGAGGAAAGAATTTTTCTGGGAAGTAATTCTTGAGCCCAACTCTTTCCATGTGGTGGTACTCTTGCATCTTCAGTGTAGAGACAGGAGACAGAGAATAGAAAGGGTAAAGAAGTCTTTCACGGGACTTATTTTAAGACAGACACCCACATTCCACTACATAGAGTTTATCGTGGTTTGACTTCTGTTAGAATTTCTCAAACCCATTCCCTTCATAAGATTTTTTCATCTGGTTGATATAGTACGAGATCTCTACCACTCAATACATTTTCTGTTTTCCAGAGAAAGGTGGCTTTAGGCTGTAGTCATCACACATTTATTACTTTCTAGATTTTCCTCATTCTCTACTTAGGGAGATTCAGTCTTTTGACAAAAAAATTTCACATTATTATTACTTTGTGTGTTTCTCCACAATGGAAGTTGACTGAGGGTTGAATTTATTTATATACTATGTTTCCTAGATTTATTACCTTCAGTGATTCTTTCCCTCAGAGAATTTCCTTATGTCCAATAGGGCCTAAAATTATCCTTAGTGGCTGAAAAACTGTCTATGGATATTTCAGGAGTCTCCTTTCAGTGAGTTCTTGCTCTAGACTGAATGTAAGTATCCTTCCAAAATTCCTATGTCCAAAATTCCTATGTTCAAACCAAATCCCCAATGTGCTGATATTTGGAAGCAAAAGCCTTTGGGAGATGACTGTCAGGAGAGCAGAGCCCTCATAAATGGCATTAGTGTCCATATGAGAGGTCCCAAAGAATTCCCTTGACCTTTCCTCCACGTGAGGACAAAACAAGAAAAAGGCCATCTACGAACAAGGGAGTGTATCCTCACCAGACAACAAAATTTGCCAGCCCTTTATCTTGGACTTTCCAGTTCTCAGAACAAAGAGAAATAAATGCTTGCTATTTACGTCACCCGGTCTCGGTTATTTTTCTTACAGCAGCCTGAACAAAGACAGTTCTCTTGTGAATAGTGAAGAATTTCATGAGGAACATCCTTGTGTATGATCTTAGTAAGTCTTAGGCCCTTCTCTGAGTTCTGCTACCTTTTCTTAGCCCTGAAATGGGGCTGAAAATTTCCCTATATGCATCATCTTTATACTTTCTTCCCTCTGAGTTCTCTGATGTTCTCAAAGGTATGAATGACTTCTGGTTGAAAACATTCCAAGACTCATGACATTTATAGGGCTGTTCATGTGATTAAGTTGTCTGATGTAATACAGTATTTTAGGTCTGGATGAAAGTATTTCTATATTCATTATATTCATATGTTTAATTCCATGAGTCTTCTGATCCTGATATTTAACCCCTCATGGAAATCTTCCCAATCTCCAGCACATTTACACGGTTTCCCACATGTGATGAAGGGGATCAGAATATGCCATCCCAAAACATGCTACTTTGATGTTAGTACTGTTTTGAGCTGAAAGCAACTTAGAAACAGCAAATGCAGAAAACCCTCTTCACCCTCCCCCTTTCTACACAAAGGCAGAGCATAAATCTCTGTTTGTGAAGGTGTTCCTCATCCCCTCCCCCAGGAGAGAGAGAAGATGGCTCCAACTAACATTTGTATAAAGAGCCCTTACTGAAATGACCTTTATCTTACATTCATTTGCCCATATATTTACTTTCCCAGAATCTGCCACCACTAGAAGCTTAAGACCATTTTCCTTTGTCTGGACACTTCTCTGCAAATGTATTGCCCTGTTGTTAAAGTGGTGTGTAAGCCTCCAGTCTGACCACCTCTTTGGGGTTTTCATTTCATTTCTGTGAGACCCTCCATGTGCATATGAAATAAACTTTTTCCTGTTAATGTCTTTGAATTTACATGGCCCCAGCCACTGAATCTGAGAGTAAAGTTATTTTTCTTCCCCTTAGCTTTTTACATGTGACAACACTCTGATGATCTTCCCACATTACTATGTTATAGCATATCTCATCTATCTGAGTTTTCTGACACTTTCATAAGGTGAGACTAAAATCCAGAGTTCCGATCTCAGATTCTCAATATAGAGCAGATAGAGCAGGTAGTGAACTGTCCTCGGTACTGAAACTCTTCTTAGTTTGTCTCTGAGAGGGCCATTCAGTACAAGTAATGAGAGGAATGGCATCTTCATGGTGGCCTAGCAAAAATGAGGGCCTATGCATTGGAAAGACGACCCAGTGGGACACCTGATTTTGTGAATAAGTCTGCTCACTTCAACTCTGTCCAATAGCACAATATCTTCTAGTTCTTCCTGAAGATGTCCCTTCCATCTTCATAACAAGCCACACTCCATAATTTGGTTATAAAAGCAGCAGGAAATGTGCTCCATCATTAAATAATTTTGTTTTGGATGTTCCCAACCAAGACATATCAGCACTTTGTAATATCTAAATTCCTCTTGTGTCCTCACAATGTCCATCATCCATATGTCAAAACTCCTGAATTACACAGATACATACAACAGATTGGGGACTCTATGTCACTACAAGGAGGGCCATAAAAGTGAAAGATGGAGGGGGATATAAGTACTCTAAAGTGCTTAAATGAGAGCACAAAGAAAAGATATTATACAAACCAGAGCAATCCAGCTTATTGTAGATTCTTATTTGGGAAATGGAAAAAATAGAATGAAAGTCTGAGGCTTTCTGCTTCTGATATTCACACTTGTAACTGTGAGCAGCCGGGCTCTACAGGCAAGGAAGTCTGATGCTCAGAGCCCTGCCACAAAGCGCTTTAGGGGTTGATAATGAGTCACACACATCACCCTCTCTGGGAAGCAATCTTGTAAGGAGCAGACATTCATGTCTAAAATGTTCGGCTCTGGAGCTAGTACATATTTTGATTAAAGTGAAAAAATTACATGGACTTGGAGGATGTTTTTCTCATAATATTACTGTCTTATTTATATAAAAGGAATAACTACAGTACATCGTGTTGTTTATTCTTACTGAGTATATATGCCAAGCATGAGAGCGGAGCTTATTAAAGCCTGTCAGGCAAACTGGTTCTGGCAGGACTATGGGAGGCAAGATGACAGCTGGCTGGCTGGGGTGTTATTTTGGAAACTTTGAAGAAGTTCCATGATGAGAGTACCATGCGAACATTTTAAACATTGCCATCTTTCAATAGATACATGTAAAGATGCTCAGCATCTAGTGGGAATGCAAACTGATGCACCCACCGTGGAAAAGAGTAGGGAGGTGCCTCAGAAAGTTAGAAAGAGAACTACCTTATGATCTAATAATCACACTACTGGGTATTTACCCAAAGAATACTAAAACACTTATTCAAATGGATACAAGCACCCCCATGTTTATTGCAACATTATTTACAATAGCCAAATTATGGAAGCAGCCCAAGTGTCCACTGACAGATGAATGGATAAATAGGATGTGAAACAGACACAGAAACAGATATAGATATATAAAAAGAGAATGAATTCTTGCCCTTTGCAACAACATGGATGGAGCTAGAGAGTAAAATGTGAAGTGAAAAAAAGTCAGAGGAAGAGAAAAACCATATGATTTCACTCACACATAGAATTTAAGAAACAAAACAAGCAAAGGGGGGAAAGACAAACCAGTAAACAGACTCTTAACTATAGAGAAGAAACTGATGGTTACCAGAGGGGAGGTGAGTGGGGGAATGAGGGAAATAGGTAATGGGGATCAAAGAGTACACTTATCATGATGAGGATGGAATAATGTATGGAATTTTTGAATTACAACACTGTATTCCTGAACCCAATAGAACATTCCATGTTAATTACATTGGAATTAAAACAAAAAGTTAATAACAGAAGATACTCAACATCACTAACCATCAGGAAAATGAAGACAACCACAGCGAGATATCATCTCACACCTGTCAGAATGGCTGGACTCAAAAAGACAAGAAATAACAAGTGCTGGCAAGGATGTGAAGAAAAAGAAACACGTGTGCCCTACTGGTGGGGAGGGAAGCACGTGCAGCCACCGTGGAAAATGGTATGGGGGTTACTCAAAAAATTAAAAGTGGAACCACTATATGATCCTATAATGTCTACCACTGGGTATTTATCCAAAGAAAACAAAATCACTAATTCAAGAAGATATATGCTACCTACATTTTTTACGTTATTTGCAGTAGCCAAGATATGGAAGCAACAAGAGGGTCTACTGATAGATGAAAGGACAAAGAAGATATAACATATATATAATGGAATACTACACAGCCATAAAAGGATGAGATTTTTGCCATTATGCTAAGTGAAATAAGCGAGATTGATAAAGACAAATATCATATGATTTCATATATGTTGAATCTAAAAACAAACAAAGACACAAAGCCCAAATGAAGAAAGAAACAAAAGCGCAGAATCGTATCTATGAATACAGAGGACAAACAGATGGTTGCTGGGAAGAGGGTAATGGGCAAAATGGGTGAAGTGGGCTGGGAGATACAGGCTTCTAGTTACAGAATGACTTAAGTCATGGGAATAAAAGGCACAGCACATGGAACACAGTCAGTGATATTGTAATAGAACTGCATGGTGACCACACTGGTGGTGACCACAGCATAACATACAGAGAAGCTGAATCACTACGTTGTATGTCTGAAACTAATGTGACATTGTGTGTCAACTGTACTCAAATTAAAAAAAAAGTAAAAGCATCAACACTGCCATCTTTATGGGTATAACCTTGACTGTGTTTGTTTGGTAAAGTCATATCCAGTGCATGAAAGAGCCCAGCGAGTTCAAAAACTGGTAAAATTTCTTCTTGAAGTTCCAAATTCAGGTAAGCCACTGATCCCTTAGTGACTCAAAGTTGCTTGTAATTTGGAGGTGGAGGACAGTCAATGAGCAAGGGAGTCTGATATTCACATCACAAATAAGTGATTATGTCAGTCTCAAAAGGAGGAAACCAATGACAAAAAGGATAACATGATCTTCTCCTTCCTTTATGCATAAAATATAGTGGTACAGCAATAAGAGAGGTGTGGTAGACACTCTGAAGACAGAAAGTGCCAAGTGTGACTTCTCTCTCTGCTAGGATGCCATGCCTATTACTGCCTCTGGGGATTTGTTCATGGATGGGAGGATTCTGGTCTCCAGTACTGTGGAACTGAGATGGGCAACATTTTGCTCACAGAACAAAAAGGCAAAATTGCAAGTTGCTGTTTAAGCTGGCTGTTTCCTATGACAGGCCCCCAAATGCCAAAGATAATTCCAATCATTGTTTTCAAATAGACGTCATAATCAATTCAGAATGGTTATCTTCTTTTCACACATTTTGCTGGCTCAAGGAGGACAACATATTCAATATAATTAGTATCTTTTAAATAATTGCCTAATACTTAACCTTATCCAGGTGGAGACTTGATACAAGGACCATCTTAGAGAAGAGTTCATCTGACTATGTATGATTTTCTAAGATGTTTTAATAAATTAGAAGCAGGAAGTTCTCCTCCATTATAACCTTCAGGCAGATGTCATCTAAACCATTGTGGGAAGATAAATACTTAATTCTTCATAATCTTTAAGGAGGTTAAAACACAATGCTTATTATCTACAAACCATCTCAATGATTAATATCCCACATGACCAGAAAGTTATTTTTATACCTGAACCCAGATTTATCTTCCACTTGCTATTTAATGAATTCTCCAGAGATAAATATCTCTCATACATGATAAACCAAAGACTCATCCATCCAGCTTTTTCCACTAGGAAAGAAAGGAGAAAAACCACACCCTTCATAAATCTAAACATGTCACTTTTTGTAACACTTAATTTTTTTGAGTTGAAGGGATACCATTAAGTGGTCTCTCAAAGAATATTCTTCTTCCTCCCTCTATTCACCCATACATCCACTCATTTATCAATCCAAACATCTCCGTCCACCTTTTTTTTTTTTTAAAAAAAAAACAATTTGAAATAATGACTCCTTTATTCTAATATTTAAGTCAGGAATAAGCAGAGCTGCGTTGCCTGAAGGGATGGTGGTAAGGGGGAGGCTCACTCAAGTTGAAGGCTTAGGCTAGGAGCTAAAACTGATAAGAAGTACGGGTAGAAATGAAGTGGATGTTGATTTATGAAAGTATTCCAAGAATCACAGACTCGAAGGAAGAAAGCAAAGACTCTCATACAGTGATAAATGGGCAAATTGGAAGCAAAAGGTGTACAGTTTGACAATGAAGCAAAAGGTGAGGTAAAAGCAGAACACATGTAACAATGTATATACACAAAGGGCCATGTGTAACATTGTTCCATCTAAAACACTGTTTAAGAAAGATTTATTTATTTGAGGGGGGGGAGAGAGAGAGAGAGAGAGAGAGAACATGAGCATGCACACACATGGGGGGAAGGGCCGAGGGGGAGAACCTTCAAGCAGACTCCCCACTCAGTGTGGAACCCTTGCAGGGCTCAATCCCACGACCCATGAGATCATGACCTGAGCTGAAACCAAGAGGTGGTCGCTTAACCAACTCAGCCATCCAGGTGTCCCCCATCTAAAGTTCTTGACAAAAACTTTTATAAATTTACAGTACAATGATAACTGTTTCTAATTAACAAATCTAAAATACCATGAGACCCCAATGTGTGCTCCAAATCATTCAAGATGAAATATTTAACAAGATGTGCCCGCATCCCTGATTTCCCAAGGCTGGGCTATAGGCTTGTCTAAAGGTGCCCAGGTGTTTTGTTCTCACCCTCATCATATGACACTTGCCATATTGTATGACATTTGTGTAGCACCCCAAGTAGACCATACACTTCTTGAGGAGCAATATGGTGACACTGTCGTTTTCCCAGTATCTAGAGCACAGCTTGGTCCACATAATAAATGATTTCTGACCTACACGAGAAATCAAGGATCATTACGTAGTTCTGTATGCTTAATTTGAGTTATTTAAGAATTGATACTTTAGCATATTGATTTAATAAATACATAGAATCCTATTAAGTAGAATATGTATTATTCTATTAACCAAGAAACCTCTTACCCAAATCGTTCTGATTTAATACAAATCTTAATTGAATTATATAAAGGAAATAGCATGAGCATTGGCAAAAAAAATTCTCTAAAATAAGAAAGGGGACTATAATCACAAGTTGACACATAACATTAAAATACCAGTGGCATTATATTAGAAATTTTAAAGCAAGTCCGAAGAAAAGGAATATGTGAAAAATAACGGAAGTACAGTGAAGGGATAAAGAAAAAGCAACAGAATTAATGATAACATATTTTTCACACTGTAGTCTAAAAATAGCATCAGAAATAAACATTCTAGACAAATAAAGGAGATTATGAGTTATGACTATAGGTCATATGTGAGGCGGTATTACTCTTACCAAAGTAATTCATATATAAAAAAATCAATTTTTACATCTTAAAAAGCCTTGACAGTTTCCCACTCTCCGCAGTACACGCGGCATGGCGCCTCGTTTCTCACGGAGTCCAGAGGGAAGGTGTGAAGCTTCGGCAATGCTCCTGATACAACCACAGCTAATAGTCTCTTTTGATCACTGAGTGGAAAAAGTAGGTGAAGAATGAACTGAAAAGCCACCACAGGGCCTGTTTTTTTCAACTGTCTTGCATCCCAGTGATCTACCCAGTTAGTTACACGTCACTTTGAGTTTAATTAAGATATCCCTAAGCTCAGCGAAGTAGCTGGCAAGATATGTGGGTACGAGTCCCAGCTCTACCATGAAGGGGCTGTGGGACTTTGGCTAAGTCATGCGAACTTCCCGGATCTTACAGTTTCTCATGTGAAGCAAATAATCTCCATCTAGTGATTTTTATATTACTCTTCCTTTTCAGAATCCTAGGATAGAGCTTTTCTCCCTGAAAACAAGAACCCTTTCTTGTTTTTTAAATAGTTTTTAAAATTTAAATTCAACTAATTAGCATATAGTGTATGATTAGTCTCAGAGGTAGAGTTCAGTGATTCATCAGTTCTGTATGACACCCAGTGCTCATCATATCATGTGCCCTCCTTAATGGCCATCGCCCAGTAACCCCACTCCACTACCCCCTCACCTCCAACAACCCTCATTTTGTTTCCTATCATTGAGTCTCTTATGATTTGTGTCCCTCTTTGCTTTTGTCTTGCTTTATTTTCCCCTCCCTTTCCCCATGATCCTCTGTTTTGTCTCTTAAATTCCACATATCAGTGAGATCATCTGATAATTGTCTTTCTCTGATTGACTTATTTTGCTTAACATAATACCCCCTAGTTCCATCCACGTTGATGCAAATGGCAAGATTTCACTTTTTAGATGGCTGAGTAGTATTCCATTGTGCACAAACACACGCGCGCACACACGCACACACACACACACACACACACACACACACACACCCCCCACATCTTCTGTATCCATTCATCTGTTGATGGACAGCTGGGCTCTCTCCATAGTTTGGCTACTGTGGACATTGCTGCTATAAACATTTTTAACTAATATGTTTCCTTAGGTTATTTAGATCTGTGACACAGTCCATGTTAAGTTTTTCATTAAGAAATGGAGGTGGTGGTGCCTGGGTGGCTCAGTGGTTAAGCCTCTGCCTTCGGCTCAGGTCATGATCCCAGAGACCCGGGATCGAGCCCCACATTGGGCTCCCTGCTCGGCAGGAAGCCTGCTTCTCCCTCTCTCACTCCCGCTGCTTGTGTTCCCTCTCTGGCTGTGTTTTTCTCTGTCAAATAAATAAATTCTTTAAAAAAAAAAGGGAAATGGGAAGACATGTAATGCTAAGATGATCAAACAACACATGATGAATTGGAAGAGGCAGGGTCTTCAAAATGTGGCAAATGGAAGCAGCAGAGTGTGGAGTTTAAGAATGTGGACTCCACAGGCAGACTGCCGCAGTTTACATCCTGACCCTGGCATACCAGTCAGGAAACTTGGGGTAAAACCCTTAACCTCTTTATGTTTCAATCTTCTCACTTGTAAAATGGGAGTTAGAATAACACCTTCCACAGAGGGTTGTGATGAGGATTATACGAGCAGGTGTCAGCCTATGTACGGCAAGCATCCTTTCAGCTGGTGTGTTTGTTGATCAAGCCCGTGTCCATTATAGCCCTGATTAATAGTACTTTCTTCATTACAGAATTTATTTTACTTCTTTTCATGATTATAAAACACACTCTCTAAAGCATAGTGTATCTAAAATATAGCAATGGCATTGTGTATTGCAGTAATCAGCCCAAGTGAAAAGTCTCTAGCTAATAAGAAAAAAAAGAACAGCTGTTTTATGGAACTAGTGTGGAAAGAAATTATGGCAGGGGGAAATCAACAGGCAAGGAATGAACATAATCCTTTTTTTTCCTCCCTAGTCCTACTGGGGGTCATACCGTTGTGAAATAAGCCTGTATTCCATAAACAAATATGTATTAAGATCCTACCCTGTGCTAGGTACTCTTCTGGCTGGTCGGATACAGTGGTGAATAAAATGGGTAACATATAAGAAAATAATGACTTTGGAATTGCTCATGATCCTGGGAAGTAGAAGTCTTGTTAAAACAATAACTAACCTCCACTGCCAAAGCCCTGAGCAGTGTGCATGCCAGCCCATGCCAGACTCCGGATGTGTCGCTCCTCTCTGCATTCATAAAGTGTCCTGGCAGGACGGTAAGGACTTTTACTGACACACATTTCTGGGCACAGTGTTTACTAAGGGGCTTGGCTTTCACTACTTCTGTTTTCGAAATATAAGAGTTGCCATTCTCATAGCCCCCTTCCTTAACAGCAGGAAGGTGCTCCAATTAGATGCCCATCTTCGCCATTCTACCAAAAAGACCTTGTCAAGGTCCCCAGTGTCCTCCATGTTGCTAAACCCGGTGGTCTGTATCCAGACCTCTCGTATTCTCCTGACACTGACCTTGGGCGCTTCCCTCACCTGAGCTAAGGGGGCTCTGTCCTCCTGGCTGCCCAGTCCAAAGTCGTTGCAGTCACCCTTGACTTTCTTTCTTTCTTACACACCACATCTGATCCTCCACCAGTAAACCTTCTAGGCTCTATCTTAGAAACATACCCAGAATGCCATCACTTCTCACCTCCTCCACTGATACTCTGCGCCAAGACCTTCATCACCTCTCACCCAGAATGTGGCAATGGTCTCCTCAGAGTGTCCTATGTCAGCCGAGGCCCACTCCCAGTCTATTTTCTAAAAAATATAAGTCTGATCACATCACTCCTCTGCTCAAACCCAAGAGAAAAGCTTCTCTTTTCACTCAGAATTTTATCCAAGTCTGCTCAAGAGACCTCAGTGAGGTCTTCCCCAAATGCCCGTATAATATATTACCATCACCTCCCCAGCACCCAGACACACTCTGCCCTCAGAACCAGAAACTCCCTAGCCCTGCAATGTTCCTTTTCCCCCTCCACTGCATTTATATCCTGGCCTATTATCTGATTCTGTTTTTATTTTTTTATTTTTAAATGGGGGCAGAGGGAGAGGGAGAAGCAGACTCCCCTCTGTGCAGGGAGTCTTGATTCCAGGATCCTGAGATCAACTATACACTTAATGTGGGCGGGGTTTAATCTGTTTTGCACACTGCTCTATCCCAGGGTCTCAAGCAGGCAGGGAGAAAACAGTTGCTTATGAATACAGGACCCTCTCAGCTCTGGGGGTTTCAGAATACTCAAAGCCATGCCCTCCTTCCTTGTGGGCAGAACCTGGCCTCCACTGGGCCTCCTGTTAGGGGAAATCCTCAGGATTGTGTCTTTCATGATGGTCTCATTCTTCTTGCAAGTAGACTGCCTTAGGCCTGTGCTTCTGATGGAATCATACGATGCAGTGTGAAAGACTGTTGGGATAAAAGGACACATATAGGAAAAGGAGTCCCTTCTTTTCAGCACACTCTATCTGGGGCTGGGCTACTTAATTTCTGGTCCTGGGGACAAGGGAGACATCTGGAACACTGCAGAAAATAAATGATGGACAGTGACTATATTGTTAACCTGTGGATTCACCTCGTCTGGACCTGCCCCACCACCGAATTCCGTGAAGCAATTTGACTCCTTATTGTTGAAGTTTAAGGCTTAAGGTATTTTGAGTTTGTTTTCTGTTACTTGGCAGCGGCAAGCATTATAATTGTTACAGTGGGCACAGATTGCAAATTTCCTCTAGATACATAGACGCTGGCTCAGTTTTGTCTCCAACAAACTGTGGAATGACTGTTGTCATGCATCTATTAAAGAAAACCCTAAAAATCCAAAGTCTCGGCTTGAAGTTATTATTGAAGTCACTGGAGTAGTGAGCATTGGAACTACGTGACTTTAGAACACTTGCAGGAAAGGCAGACCATTCATCTAATTACTTATTGTGTCAAGTTTAGAAAAAAGACCAAAAAAACCCCCCCAGAAATAACAAAGACCAATGAATCGCCAAAGCAATAACCAGTCAAAGTTTATCGTGCACACACCAAAACGTAGTTTGCAAACCAAAGGTGCTCAAATGAAGCTTGGGGGTATATTGTTATAAATAAAAATAAATTGTTTAAATACATATAAAGTGAGAACGCAGTGACGGTCTATTCTCCACAGTGATTGATTATCTTAGCATTTTCTTAAATAATAAGGAATTGGCTAAGGGTTATCTCATATCAACCTTGGAAAAGAATTCAAACTTTGCTTATAACTTCCAGAAGTACAAGCTAGAAATGACCCGAGTCAAGTTAGTCTTCCAAAAAAAAAAAGCTAATTTAGACTTTGTATGACTAAACTAGTTTTGTGTGCTCAGGGAATTTTCAAGGCTGCTCTCCACTTGGTTTTTATTTTAACGGTTGACAACAATGTGTCTCTGTGATTCAGGCATCTGGAAATATCTGGATATTAGATACTATCTAGAACACATCAGAAGGCTTTTAATTAGAATTTTCTCTTTGTTTCCAGATGTTTTAACATTATGTCAACATGAATTACATCTACGGAAAACAAAAGCAATGTAAGATGCCATTATTAAAGCTCTCCAACTCAGAAACTTTGGAAAGGACCAATTAAATATGCAAAGGAGAAAAATCGGCTTTTGTTTTCTTTATAATGCCATCACAGAATGGTCTGGAAGAAACAAAAGTCTTTATTTTATGTTATGATTTAAGAATGCAGTGCAATGATATGCATGAAAAACCCTGAGTGATTCTTGGCAGCTAGGAAAAGGTTTTAAATTTCTAGATTTATTGCTAATAAATTCTGTTTCATAAGGTTTCACATTCACCTAACAATCATCTTCATTTTATTTAAAAGGTAGCTGAATCTCCGAATTTAGGGGAACTATCCTTATTGACAAGCTTGTCTCCAGGTTCTGTAGATACTTCTTCTGTTAGAACTTATTCTCCGAATCTTGGGGCACCTGGGTGACTCAGTTGGTTAAACGTCTGCCTTTGGCTCAGGTTGTGGTCCTGAAATCGAACTCTGTGTTGGGCTCCCTGCTCCTGATGAAGAAGAGAGCCTGCTTCTCCCTCTCCCTCTGCCTTTCCCTCCCCTGGTGCTCATGCTCTCTTTCTCTCTCAAATAAACAAAATTGTAAAAACAAAATCGTAAAAACAAAAAATAGGACTTACTCTCCTATTCCAAGGCTAGACTTGAGCGATGCTTTAAAAGGTTTACAAAACTACAGTGACAATTTCTGAAAAAGATTGATCGCTGGTGACTGGAAAGGTTTTTACTTGCCATGGGAAAGTATATTCAAGAGAAGAAAAATGACATTAATACAAATGTCTCCAAATAACAACATTTTTTTTGTACTTAGTAGAGCTTATCTATTTGAGCTGCCTTATATATGTGAAAGAATATTCATTGTGTGGGGACTGTTGGTATATTGTTTTTACTTAACTTATGAAGGGAAAAAAATCAGGTAAGATATACACTATTCAGACAGGACAGTGCTGTGGTCATGTAATAAATATTTATAAATGAATGAATGAATTCCTTCTCCATTTAGTCACTATTCAAACAAATATTTAACCCTGTGATACCAAAGAAAGAGCAGGGAGGAATTCCTCCTCCTGAAGAAATTGGGTTCTTATAGAGCTCTCTCCTTCTCCCACAAATATTCTGGGAGAGTCTACAATGTGCCAGGTACTGTGCACTAAGAAAATGGTGGTAAACAAATTAGAGACACTGTCCCTGCCCAAATGGACAATATTAAACAAATCAGTTATAGTCGATGCAGGCACCTTTTGGGCTTTCATTAACAGCTCTTCTTAAGATTATAAATTCACAGTAAACTCTTAGAAGCCCCAACAAAGAATTACAATTGAAGCAACTATCATGAAAAAGCCATGAAACCAGATAACGGGCAGGTCCTGACCAAGTTGTCCTTCATGTTCCCCTCAATTTGACTAAACATTAGGAACATAGTAAATTCTTTTTCTGCCCCTTTGAGATGTAAGTCTTCTCCCAGCCTCTTGCTGGTTTTACAACCCAAGCTGTCTTTCTTAAAGACCTGGAAGCTGTCCCTTTTAAATGCAATCAACAAGAAAGACAGCATCTCCATCTTTTAGTCTGATGTAGGGGTGGTGGTGGCGGTTGTATAGGAGTTTAACTTCAAAACCAATGAGCAAATAGAGATGGTCTCCTCACCTTGACTGTCCTTGCCTCTAATGTCCTCCAGTACTTTCCCACCAGCTCCACCACATAAGAACTTTCCCTCCTTTTCGTTCAACAGAGTTGAGTTCAATCTCTCTCCCCCATTGCAAAAGTCTTCAATAAAGTCTTGCTTGCTCAGTATAATTTTTCTTTGACAATCTTTATCTAGATGGAGCGGCAGAGTGATTGAGGACACTTTATGGAGGAAGTGATGATTAAGCAAAGATCTGAAAGTTGGAGTTAACTATGCAAGCACTGATTGAGGATGAGTAGAGGGTGGGTGGGTTGATGCTGGGGGCTAGGATGGGTATACAAGGCAAGAAGGGATAAATTGGGGGCGCCTGGGTGGCTCAGTTGGTTAAGCAACTGCCTTCAGCTCAGGTCATGATCCTGGAGACCCGGGATCGAGTCCCACATCGGGCTTCCTGCTCAGCGGGAAGCCTGCTTCTCCCTCTCTCACTCCCCCTGCTTGTGTTCCCTCTCTGGCTGTGTTTCTCTCTGTCAAATAAATAAAATCTTAAAAAAAAGAAAAAAAGAAGAAGGGATAAATAGTCTCTATTACTTCTTTCATCAACCATTGACCACTTTTAGCCTTCCTACTGGTTCCAAGCAGGTAATTTCAAAAGCATTATCATTTTCTAGAGGCTGGCTCTTTTTTTCTTTGATAGCAGCAATTAGAAGACATTGAGGGTCATCTGTAATTACACGAGAAAGAAATTACAGGATTCAAGGCAATAAATTTCTTTTCTTAAAATTCTTCTTAAACAGCTCAAGTTGCTTTTAAGCTAGATCTGCCCTAAGTTGACCTGTGGAGTTTTCACCTGGGGAATTGCGCTTTTAAAGTGTTCTGGGGCTCTGGCTAATACATGGTTATTTTGTGTGTGCATGTGTGGTCAGAACACTTGCAAATTTTAAGTATACATTTAAAACACTTGTTAGAATTTATTTATTTATTTGTTTGTTTGTTTGTTTGTTTTGAGAGATAGGCAGGGGGAGCAGCAGAGGGAAAGGGAAAGCAATCTCTCCGCCGAGCAGAGTCTGATGTGGGGCTCAGTCCCAACTCCGAGATCATGACCTTAGCTGAAGGTGGATGCTTAACCGACTGCACCACCTGGGGGCCCCTACAATACGTTATTATTATTAGCTGTAGTCACCGTGCTGTACATCAGGTCTCCAGGACTTGTTCTTCATCTACCTAAAACTTTGAACCATTTGACCAACATCTCCTGTATTTTCCCCTTTCCCGAGTCCCTGGTAACTACCACTTTATTCCTCATTACAAGTTTGACTTCTTATGATTCCATATATAAGTAAAGAACTTTCATTGCTGTGATTGTTAAATACATTTCTTTGCATATTTGTTTCTCAATGAATCACTCCAATTTCACCTCACCATCATAAACCCGAGAACTGAGTGTAGCATGGGAAAACACTGATATGAAAAATTCTGGAACAGGGAAACTATGATTAATGCCACAGGTTAATTTACAACACATGGATTTTCAAAGATAGTCTATGGAGGAGGAGGAAGAGAATCATTTGGCAAGGCAGTTAAGAAAATGAAATGTCAATCTCTCTGGGCAAAGCAGTGTCAACATCCATTGTAGCACTCCCCCTCCCTGTATTGACCCACGGCTCCCTGATCAATCAGTTGAGAGGTGGGAAGATTTAGATCTCCACACGGGTGTCTGTGGAGCATTTCTCAAGAGCCCTCTTTAAGCTTTTTAATTCATAGTCAAATTTTAAAAGTCCAAACAAATCATATGGGCATACAGATGCTTCTGAAATTACTAGTAGCTAATGGAGAGGTCCTAAAAATTCTTAGGACTTCTCTTTATTCCAAACTTTGCGTGTTCCTAAATCCACTCATTTCTTTTTGAAGCATTCACTGGCTTGTTTTGCTTTGCTTTTGGTCATCCATCCATCCATCTGATCATTTTATCCATCCAATCCATCCACTATCACTATGGAAGCATCAGAATAATTCTTGACACGCTATATTCAATCATCAACAACCTGGGAGGTAGTTCTATCAGCAGCAGTCTGCAAATGTGGAAATGAGGTGCAGAGGGATTCAGTTCTAATCGGTGGAGGAGCTGGGATTAACAAGGTGGTTGGACTACAAAGCCTATATTCTGAATCTTTGGTCTTGAATTTCCAAACAGATATAATTTAATCCCCCTAATGTTTCATATACCATGTTACTCTAAAAGAAGAATAAAATTAGGCTGTTGCTTAATAATAGAAAAATAGTTGCCGTGATAATCATCCAGTTCAATGTGGGAGAATGACAATATTTTACTGAGTACTTACTGTAGGCAAATTGTTATGTCAGAAGCTGGATGTCAGAAATGGATAACATGCTTCCAAGAGCCTACGTGCCAGCATGAAGTATTCAAGGCAGCCCAGGACTGCATTATCTATTATACAAAGCACAGTACCTCCGTATCATCTTGTGTCTTTCAAATGACCTGAACTGGGACTGAATTCATATACTTGAACTACTCTTACTCTATTATTGTCATTCCTATATAGAAACCCTTCTGAATTTCTTTTCTACTAATATTTTCTGCTTTTAATCAGCCATCTTATTTTTGACCCCATGTTTCTTTTTTTTTCTCCTTGATAATGCACTTCAACTTTGAGAATGGGAAAATTGGGTGAAGATGATTCCTTCTCTCTTTCCCTTTTCTTTTTTCTTCATTTGCTGCATCAACTATCCTTACCGCCAACTTCTCTGAGTGGAGCTAAATATGAGACTAGTCTTCCTTGTTTGCCTTTTGATTCAAACACGTTCAAGTGTCCTAATGAACACATCCTTCCTCTAATTAGCTAGAGCAGAACTGTGCAGGGCATGCTGTGTGCTGTAGTGCATTTCCTACCTGTATTCCTCCCCATGGAGTCTGCATTGCTTCTCCTCCCAGCAATAT
Organism: Spilogale gracilis; assembly: GCA_004023965.1. Taxonomy (NCBI): domain Eukaryota; kingdom Metazoa; phylum Chordata; class Mammalia; order Carnivora; family Mephitidae; genus Spilogale; species Spilogale gracilis. Next base: position 143,912 of record PITA01000558.1, read on the forward strand.
GATGTAGTGGGCTGGAATTCCAACTCCAGAAATGACCAATACCCTGTGACTTTGGCTCTGACCTCCAAATGTCTGTTTTCTTATTTGTAAACTAGAGATAATAACAGTACATACCTCATACAATTAAATAAGGTTAGGGTTATCATAGTACCTACCCATCATTATAATCATTTAATAAATTTTATCTGCTATCACCACTACCACCGCCATTACCATCACCTAGCATTTATCATCACCATCTGAGGGTTTACTCCAATTCTCTTATCAGTCTATGTCTTCCTTTCCCGGTCCAGACATCTCAAGCCTGCTTTACTTTCTCACCCTTCCTGTCTCACTGCATTTTAAAACTACAATCCCACGATCTCATTCATAGCACTCCAGTGAGTCATGCTGCTGTTCAGTTGGAAAGACATTAGTGGGATTAATTATGTCTGTTTGGAAATTCAAGAGCCAAACTTCAGAATACAGACTTTGTAGTCCAACCACTTTGTTAATCCCAGCTCCTCTACCGATTAGCTCTAGGACTAATCCCTCCGCACCTCATTTCCACATTTGCAGACTACTACCTCCCAGGTTGTTGATGATTGAATATAATGTGTCAAGAGTTATCTTGATGCTTCCATAGTGATAATGGATGGATTGGATGGACAACCAGACAACCAGAAACTGGATATTTAAAATAAAGAGAACTGCTCTCCTTTTTCACATCTACCATGCGAAGGGTAATTTTCTGTGTTGATCTGACTGAGTCGAGTGGTGTCTAGGTATGTGGATAAACATTATTTCTGAGCATGTCTGTGAGGAAGTTTCTGGATGAGATTAACATCTGAACTGGTACAGGGCATAAAGCAGATTGTCCTCTCCAGTGAGAGTTAAGTTGCATCTAGTCCACTGAAGGTCTATGTAAAAGAAAAGGCTGAGTAAGAAAGTACTCTCTCTTGAGCTGCCTGCCTTCAAGGTGGGATATCAGCCTTCTCCTGCTTTGGAAATCAGACCCACTCAGACTGGAACTTACATCATTAGCTTCCCTGGTTCTTAGGTCCCCAGCCTCAGATAGGAACTATACCAATGACCCTTTGGGTCTCCAGCTTGCCAAATACATATCTTGTACTTCTCAGCCTCTATAATTGTGTGAGATAATTCCTTATAATAAATCATGCATGTATAGATACACTGCTATTGGCTCTGTTTCTCTGGAGAACTCGGACTAATGCAAACTTCAGTACTGAAAGTGGTTCCAGAGGAACAGAATTATGAGGATGAGTTTTCTGGAATTGGCTCGCTAATCTGATTAAATTTAAAAATGCTAATGACTATTTCCAGTAATACAGACAGTTCATGGCATGCTCTGACAACAAAGGTATGCAGAATATCTCTGTTGGGTCGCCCTGATGAAACCACTTACAAGAAGTAAGAAGCTAAGTGGCTCTGCATACGATACCTCTGAACATTTTTGGAACTCTAAAGAATAAGATGTTGGGGACGCCTGGGTGGCTCAGTTGGTTGGGCGACTGCCTTCGGCTCAGGTCATGATCCCGGAGACCCTGGAACGAGTCCCACATCGGGCTCCCTGCTCGACGGGAAGCCTGCTTCTCCCTCTCTCACTCCCCCTGCTTGTGTTCCCTCTCTCACTGTGTTTCTCTCTGTCAAATAAATAAAATCTTTAAAAAAAAAAAAAAGAATAAGATGTTGTCTAGTTGCTCCTAACATCTCTTGACAAGGCAGTGGAAAAAAAAAAAAAGGGTGAGCTCAGGAATTCAAATTCCCAGCTCAAGTGCCAAAGAAATGACTGAAAGCTTCTGTGTGCCGTGAAGGAGATCCTTACTGCCGGAGCCTCAGGGCTGAGACTGCTGAACGTCTAATGTAGAACCTCATTCTGCAATTGGTTAAAATACAATGCAAATTGAAGTCTCAGCCTACTGTTAGAGTGAGGGCATCACGTGGGAGAAAAAAAATGGGATCCTGTAAGTTGGAAGGGAGATGTGTGGGAAGGCCCTGATGAAGATGGGGACACTGGGCCCCTAAACTCTGATATGTCTTTGCTAGTGGAAGAGGTCTCTCTACTCCCAGTGGGAACACCCTCCCTACCTCCAGTAGTACCAGCCATTCCACCCCTATCTGAGGGAATTAACTATGAATTATCTGAAGGAACTACAGTGACCTCAAGACAATGCTGATTCTCTTTAGGACCCACCCCACTCTTTACTTCTAGAACTATAACTAGACTCAAGTCCCAGCAGGCACCTAGAGATGAGGTATGAAATATGACTCATGTGGAGGTGTGCTACGTTCCAAAAACCTACTTGAGTTTTCAAATTTATATAGGCAGAAATCCAAAGAATGTATGTGGGAATGAAAATTCAGGGTATATAGGATAATAGCGGAAGGAATGAATTCATTTACTGATATGAACTCATTAAGCAGAGATTCTGCATTTAATGTTGCATCTTGGGTAGTTAGAAAGGGCTATCACAGAATCAGACCTATAAATACAGAGAATGAACTGATGGTTGCCAGAGGGAAAGGAGGGTGGGAGGATGGTCCAAATGGGTGAAGGGGTGTGGGAGGTACAGGCCTCCAGGTATATAATAAATAAGTCACAGGAATAAAAGGCACAGCACAGGGAATATCATCAATGACACTGTAATAGTGATGTAGGGTGATAGATGGCAGCTACCCTTGTGGCAAGCATAGTAAAACAGATAAAAAGTTAAATCACTATGCTGTATATGTGAAGCTGACAATGTATGCTATACTCAAAAAAAATTAAAAAAAGAATGGGCTGTCATAGTTTGGTTGATTAGCTGAAACATGAACCTGAAGATGGCCCACAGGGAGCAAATTGGAAATGCTGGACATGCTTCAATTTAATATATAGGAAGGGATTCAAAAGCCCAGGGAGACTGGAATGTTGGAGTGGATTTGTCATTTAATACCTACTCACCTACCTGGGACAGCTGAGAAAACATATCTTTCACCACTACTGTAAGACACTAATTTGTGAGGGGAGCCTCAACTCAACATCCTTGAAAAGTTCTGTGATTGCTCTTTGTGTAGGCCAAAAATCACAGTAGAGACCGTAGCCACTGAACTCAGTAACCTAAATGTCATGGGAATGATTAGATTCCAAGATGGCTGGGGCCAAGCGGCAGCTTTCAATGGCAAAGGCAAGGCAGGTCACCATCGCGACAAAGAGTCGAAACAGCAATCAGAGGAGTCTGACTCCCGCTAACCTATGGTGTTGGTTAGTTGTTCATGATGTTCAGAGAAGTGAAACATGTAGGAAGCCTACTACATTCTTGATTTATATAAACAGAAACATTCTAGGTCAAGTATTCAAAAGCCCAACCTGAAACATAAAAACAGAATCATGATACAATCAATTTCCAGATTTGAGCTAGTTTACAGACCCAGACGTTCTTGAAAGAAGGGGAGGTTGGGGCAGCCTCGAGGAAGTACCCTGACATAGTGCCCCAAATTTGTACTATTCGTCTTTCCTCCAGCCTTCCTCAAAGGGAGCAATGGCCTTTCACCAAGGTAAATGTGCCTCGAGGAAAAAGAAATAAGCAGTCTTTTGGGGGAGCACTGGATACTGATTCTGAACTGACACAAATTCTAAAAGATCCAAAATGTCACTGTGGCTCACCAGAGGAGGGGCTTATGCAGGTTGGTGAATTCTTAGCTCGGGTTTGTCTCACAGTAGATGCAGGGGTCACCAAATCTACCCTGCATTTCCCCCCCAGTTCCAACATGCTTAATTGTAGTAGATACACTCAGCAGTTGGCAGAGGCCCCACGCTGATTTCCCGACCTGTGGAATGTGGGGCATTATGGTGGAAAAGGCCAAGTGGAAGCCATGAGTACCTAGGAAAATAATAAACCAAAAGTAATACTGCATACTTGGAGGAATTACAGAGATCAGCACTGCCATCAGCGATTTGAAAGACATGGGGGTGGTGACTCCCAACACATTCCCCTTCAGCTCACCCAGTGGCCTCTGCAGAAGCCAGATGGATCTTGGGGCATGGCACTGGGTCAGAAGCTACTGCACCAGGTATGGGTCCATCGCCTGTGTGTGAATTCACACAGCCCCTGGCACGCAGCACGCAGCTGCTAGGCTAGCAAATGCTCTTTTCTCCATACCCATTAGTAAAGACAACCAGAAGCAGTTTGCTTTCAGCCGGCAGAGGCAGCAGTACACCTTCACCGGCCTGCCTCAGGGGCATATCGGCTCTGCAGCCTTAGGTCTGAATTGCGTTTGCAGGAATCTAAACTGCCTTTTCCTTCCATAAAATATGACATTGTTCCATTCCAGGGATGGGACTATGCTGCCTGGACACAGTGAATAAGAGGGAGAAACCATTCTAGACTTCTTAAGACATTTGTGTGTTACAGGGTGGGAAATGATCTGCGGAAAATAAAGCAGCCTTCTAGCGTACTGATGTTTTTAGGGGTTCAGTGGTGAGGAACACATTGGGATGCTTCTTCACCTTTCAAAGCGAAGGAGAGGTTGTTGCCTCTGGTCTCTTCCACAACCAGGGAAACCTATTCCTCATTTGGGTATGTTGCTCTGGCTTGTTTACTGAGTGACCCCAAAAGCTGCTGGATTTGCATGGGACAGAGAACGAGTCCAGGCAGCTGGGCCAGCTGTTCTGGTCCCCTGAGTCATATGATCTAGCGGAGCCAAGGGTGCTTAAAGAGTTGGTGGTAGATGAGAGCGCTGCCTGGAGCTCTCAACAGGCCCCAATAGGTAAACCACAGTGCAGGCCTTTAGAACGTTAGAGCAAAGTGACCACTCCCCGGCTGCAGAGCACCTGTTCACTAGCTATCAGGCCTTAGGAGAGGCTCAATCACGGGCCACCATGTGACCCGAGGGGCCCATCATAAACTTGGTGTTATCTGACCCATCCAGCCCTAAAGGCGGGCAGACACAGTAGCACTCCATCTTCAAATGGAAGTGGAATGTTTGTGATTGGCTTTGAGAAGGCTCTGAAAGCACCAGTAAGTTATGTGAATAATTGGCCCAAACGCACATGGTCCCCAGACACCCTTACACGGCCCTCTCTCCCCCAGCAGGCAGCTATGAGCTCATGGGGAGTTCCCTATGATCGGTCAACAGAGGAAGAGAAAACGGCTTTGTAGGACATGCAGGCATCATCTGTACATATATATCCACCTGGTACTTTCTCTCTGGAAAACCCAAACCAATACAGACCCTATAGGAATGTGCTGTGATTAGAATTCCAACGGACCATAGGGCACGTAGCAAGTTGATAGGGAGGGTATTACTGAGTAAGTAGGATCTATAAGGTGCTTTGTTATTTTTTTTTTTAAAGATTTTATTTATTCATTTGAGAGAGGGAGAGAGAGAGAGTGCACATGTGCGAGTGGGGGGAGGGGCCAAGGGAGAAGGGGTAGCAGACTCCCTGCTGAGCAGGGAGCCCAACAGGGGGCTCTATCCCAGGACCGAAGATAGATGCTTAACAGACAGCCACAAAGGCGTCCCTACATAAGGTGCTTTAAATCCTACCTCCTAATGTAGAGGGTTGACTTTGCTTTAGTCAATTAATGCAACATTCTAAGTCCATCACAAATGGACTTGATATTTAGTGAGTCCGATATTTAGTGAGTCTCTTAGAAGATTCAGGAAACAGGGTGGATTTTAAAAAAAAAAGACATCATTTATTTATTTGACAGAGAAAAATACAGCTAGAGAACACAAGCAGGGGGAGCAAGGGAGGGAGAAACAGGCTTCCCGCTGAGCAGGGAGTCTGACGCGGGGCTTGATCCTGGGACTCCAGGACCACCACCTGAACCGAAAGCAGACGCCCAATGACTGAGCCACCCAGGCACCCCAGATTTTTTTTATTTACAACTCAGAATCCAACATTTACTCCTGTGGTTTAATTTATTGTATTGGCTCTCTAGTCCCAGGAAAGAGCTATATGGCCAAGTAGTATCAGTATTGGAATGGAGATCAAGTAGCACAGTAATTGGATATAATTTTCGTTTTAGCAATAATTCTGTAAAGGAATTAAGGCAAAATGTTGATGTGCATCTAATCTCAGTGGTGAGAAACAGTATCATATTATTTCTGGTACTTTTGTTAGTTTGAATAGTTTCATTATGAAAAACTAATGAAGAAATAATTCTGCTTTCCTCACAAGCCCCAAATGTCTCCACTGGCAATGTCTGAGAGCACAATCCTGTGTCTTCCCAGTGTTGTTTTTCCCTGTTATCCTCTCCCAGTCTCATGTTTTAATTACTATACCTTTTAACTAAAATATTTTAAAGCTAATTAGACACTGTTCTGTTTTAACTATTTTTCCAGATGTCTCTGTTGCTGACCAGCCAAATTCGGGAAGTGATGGCAAGCAAATTTGGCAAGAACTGTATGTTTAACTGTTTTATGAGCCCTGTGTCATATCAATATTGCCATTTTAAATGTATTTTGCTGTTCTCCTGGGTTTTCACACTCTGCACCATTTCCATTACTTGCGACTCTGTGTCTCTTCCTGCTCATTCAAGCTGGGACCCTTTATTATGTCCCCAAAAGAGTATTACTCTTGAATATTATCTACTTTGAAAAAAAAATCTACTTATGTATCTCCATTACTGAAAAAAAACCCTCAGGAAATGTGTGGTTGCTTACATTTGTATTATAGATGAACAAATGGAGGTACTGGAGTTTAAATCCTGATTAAGATAATAAAACACAAAGCTAAATACAGCTAACATTTACTGAGACTTTACTACGCTGCAGGCACTGTTCTAAGTGCCTATTATCTCATTTAATCCTTTCTTAAAAAAGGTTTTACTTATTACCGGAGAGAGAGAGAGAATGAGAGAGAGGGAGGTAGGAGGAAGAAGCAGACTCTCTGCAGAGCAGGCAGCCGGATGTGAGACTCGATCCCGGGACTCCAGGATCAGGACCTGAGCCTAAGGCAGATGCTTAACCAACTGAGCCACCCAGGCACCCTGATTTAGTCCTCTTGAACAATCCCTTTGCTTGGACATCATAGCTGCCTCCATTTTACAGACAATAAGATGGTGGATGGAGGAGAATTCACTTTCTAAATTCTGTACTCCACAAACCTAACCACCATACCTAGATTTGGGTGGGTTTGCTGAAAATGTTAGATTTCTGCCATAGTTGTCCTAACTCTTCCTACGGGGACCAACGCAGTGTCTAGCACAGGGTCACTATCTTTTACTCCTGCTTCTTATTCAAGGAAACCTAGTGTCCCCCTAAATGTCTGGTGCCTTTGGTGCCATGCTTGGGTGAGACCGACTGCCCTTCTCCATGAGCCCTGAGTCTCCAGTCTTGCTGGACGTAGCCCTGGAGACGGTTTCTAGAGGGGACATCACACAGGGAGTTGTGCAAAGCCTTTGGCACGCATGCAAGCCACCCTAATCTGAACATATGGCTCTGCATGCAGTTAGGTTTCAAAATTGCTTGATGTGTTTCAGGCAGACAAGTCTTCTGAGACCATCAGAAGAAACCACACATTCGTGCAGTGCTTTGTGCTTTTCAAAGCTCCTTATCGTAGAGCATCTCATTTGACCTTCCCCCCAGTCCTTTGAGGCAGGCAGGGGCGGATTATCATTATCTCTACTTTTTGCATTTTCACAGAAACCCGAGTTTTCAAAGAAAATAAGCGATTTGCCCACTCACAAAAGATGGAGCCTTTCAGACGCAGAGTCAAAGCTAGTCAGCCCTGGACGCCTGTCAGTCTGCTCAAAACAACAAAGCTAGTTGTCCATAGACTGGGCCAAATGATAAATTTGTAAAGAAAGAAAGAAAGAAAGAAAAAAGACAAAAGCAACAAGGCCTTCCAATTTCAAACCTCACTGACTACTGCCTGGCCCAGATCCCTAAAGGCGGCTGATGAGGAGAGAGGTGGCTGCCCATGGTCCCAGTCCCCATCAGCTCCCAAGTTCCATCACCTGAATACATCTCGTTGTTCTGGGTCTAACCACACCTTAATATACAAAAATGAGTGCTTGTCAAAATCTGCGGTAGCTTTTCAATATTTTTAAAGATAATTATTTTTTTAGAAACTGTTACTTTGATTCTGACCAGCTTCAAAAAGGACTTGAATTTTCTGCACTCTTAATATGACAGCAATTCTGGTATTTTTTTTCTGCGGTTGTATCAACTGTAGTAAACATTGTTTTGTTTTGTTTTTTTTTTTAAAGATTTTGTTTATTTATTTGACAGAGTGAAACACAGCGAGAGAGGGAACACAAGCAGAGGGACTGAGAGAGGGAGAAGCAGGCTTCCCGCCGAGCAGGGAGCCCGATGTGGGGCTTGATCCCGGGACTCCAGGATCATGACGTGAGCCGAAAGCAGTCGCTTAACCAACTGAGCCACCCGGGCGCCCCAACTGTGGTAAACATTGTTTTACGCAACAGGGATGTTCTTGAAAGTTCTCTGTAAACTCAATGACCAAAAGTGTGACTTGAGTCTTAAAGGGAAGATGACTTTTATGAGAAATATCACATACTGATGTTCCTGAGTTTATAATTTTACTGTTGGCTTTATCAAATCCAAGTACACTTAGAATCTGTATGTGTGGGTGAGAAAGCCTCTGTGTGTGCCATTTATAAATATATCCTGATAAAGTATTTTTCATTTATTACTCTGTAGCCAGCATTCTTTTTTTTCTTTTAATATTTATTCTTAGAGAGAGAGAGACATAAGCGGGGGTTGAAGCAGCAGGAGAAGGGGAAAAATCTCAAGCAGACTCCCTGCTGAGCAAGGAGCCAGACACAGGACTCAATCCCATGACCCTGAGATCATGACCTGAGTCATAACCAGTTGGACAATTAATGGACTGAACCATGCAGGCACCCCTGTGGTCAGCATTCTGCGGTTACAAGTTCATACAACTGTAGTAGTTATATCAGTGAATGTGATTTTGAAAAACTTAACCAAAGACAGCTAGGATAGTCAGCCATTAAGAAAATTAATATTCGGGGCGCCTGGGTGGCTCAGGTGGTTAAACCACTGCCTTCAGCTCAGGTCATGATCCTGGAGTCCCAAGATCGAGTCCCACATCGGGCTCCCTGCTCCATGGGGACTCTGCTTCTCCCTCTGACCTTCTCCCCTCTCATGCTCGCTCTCACTCACTGTCTCTCTCTCTCAAATAAATAAATAAAATCTAAAAAAAAAAAAGAGAAAATTAATATACATGTCTATCACTGGTACAAGAAATCAGAGTAACTGTTTTCCATACTTGTTTTAATAGGAGAAAGTGGTTTTTTTTTTTATTCCACCAATAAGAAAGTGATTCTTTGAAAATTCAGACTTTTAAAAACAATTTTAATTTTAATTCTAATTCCAGTGTAGCTAACACACAGTGTTCTATTAGTCTCAGGTGTCCAAAGTTGTGGTTCAACAATTCCATATTACTCAGTGCTCACCAAGGTAAGTGCACTCTCAGTCTTCTTCCCCTATATCGGTCATGCCCCTGCCCACCGCTCCTCTAGCAACCATCGGTGTATTCTCTATAGACAAAAGTGTTATTTGGCTTGTCTCTTTTTCCCTCCTTTGTTTGTTTTGTTTCTTAAATTCCGCATATGAGTGAAATCATATGGTATTTGTCTTTCTTTGACTTTTTTCGATTAGCAGTATACTCTCTAGCTCCATCCACGTCGTTGCAAGTAGCAGGAATTCATTCTTTTTATAGTTAAATAATACTCCATTGTATATATATACATATCTTTACCCATTCATCAGTCGATGGACACTTAGGTTGCTTCCATATCTTGGCTCTTATAAATGATGCTGTAGGACACATAGGGGTACATGTAACCCTTTGAGTTAGTATTTTTGTATTCTTTGGGTAAATACCCAATGGTGCAATTGCTGGGTTGTAGGATAGTATAGAATTGTTGACTTCTTGAGGAAGCTCCATACTGTTTTCCCGAGTGGCTGCACCAGTTTGCTTCCCCACCAACACAGCACAAGGGTTCCCTTAACTTCCTCTTCTTAGAAAAAACAGGGAAGTAAAAGAATTGTCTATATGAAACAAAGTGAAAGTCATTATTTCGAGAGCTGTCAGTCAAATGTTTAAGATCCTTATTTGATGGAATTTTTCGTGCAGAGTAGGAAAAATAGTTTCTGTGTTTTTACTCCCCAAATCTAGACTATTAGAATATTTAGTTATAGATATATTGTATAGATAGTTGAAAATAACAGAATTGTATTTATTGAAAGACCTTGCAGAACCTTGAAGGACAAAGGAAATGGCCAGTAAATCCCAAGAGAAAAATAACGATTTTCCCCCAATAAAGTACATTACATTTGGATGGTCCTTTGTGACCATTTTGAAATAATTCTCAGGCTCCCAGGAGACTGACAATCCTGATAGCTTCATCTGTCAGGGGAGCAGTCTTGAAACCAGTTTGGCATGGCAGATTCGATGGCTGAACAATTGAGTGGAAAAATCTATTATTGGAAAAATTGGATTTTCCTGCTATTTGCTTTCCCCAAAAGTTAAAAAAAAAAATCATATCATAGAGACAGACACAGTTTATCCTGTTCTCTTGGAGGAGCTTATTTCAGAGTTTCTACCAGCTCAGGCAGGCTCGAATTGGGTATTTAAGAACTTTAACTCATAAAAACCTCAAAATTAAATCATCAGGGCTTATACAGATTTCAAAAATGGTAACTGTTATTTTTAAGTATGTATTTTAAAATCTGTGAGAGGTAAGCTGATCAACATAGTATATGCTAAGGGATACTGAACAGAAGCCTGGATAAACCGATTTATAATCCAAGTCCTACTTGAGAAGCTCATCTTAGAAATTCAGAAGTTTGTCCAAATGCATCAGTGCAAAAAATTAGGAAATGCCCAAGGGTCTGAATACAACCAATTTTATCCAGCAAATCTTTGATATCCACGTACAAGACACGGTGGGGTTATGAAGGTGAAAGACTGTTTTGTTCACATTGAGATGGGAAAGAAAAACACAAACGACAGGTTAGCACAACTCAAAGACACAGAAAAAAACCGCAATGAAAGGGTGGGAGCGTGTGAATTTCAAGTTGGTGTCATCAATGCAGGCAGTGCAAACCTTAATCCAGGATAGACAGGTTCTAGAGGTCCTACTTTATATAAAGTCTGGCTTTGTGAAAGACACTCTTCCAGCCGGTTCCAGCATTTTCTTTCAGCTCCAACACAGACCAAGAAGAGCAGAACTGAGTTTAATGACTATTGCTAAAAGGGTCATATTTCCAGTATATGTGACTTTTTTTTTTTTAACAAGGAGAGTAAAGAATGTAAATTTGAAAAATCTCCCCAGGGTCATGTGCCTCCTTTATTCCCATCGCTGATGTTTTAGGTTAGGGTTTAATGTTTATGTTTCACTTTTATAAATCTCCTTGGTTCGCATTCACTGTTAGTCCTTGCCCCATCTCTCTCAGTGCTTACTTTGTATGAAACACTTCTACTGATATGATACTGAAAGCACCATTGATTCTGTGTTCCTGAGTTTTAAGTTATAGGGAACTTCACCACCTAGCCTCCCTCTGTAATCAGCACTGAATAGAAAACTAGTTGCTAGTCACCTTATATGGAGAAGTTACAGGAAATGGGCTATAGACATATCAAACTATATTCATCAGTCAAGCTGCTCTGCAGAACTAGTTCCTACCCGCTCTAGAAGTTGCCTTATCTCCCGCATGTATACCAAGTGCCATTGAGAGGACAGGGAAAGAGAATTGAATGCTTAATACAGACATCTTACTTATAGGAAAATAAGCTGCTAAGGTACATGTTTTTCAGTCGTGGAAGAATGGATGTCTTCAAGTCCACTCTCAGGTGAATGGGAGGCTTCTCTGTGTGGGCCTCTACCCCTGCTGAGACAGAGCAGGCGCTCCTGTGCATCGGCGAGCTGTGGGACAGAGTGCAGGGCAGTCTGTGACTCCGGCCACGGGACCCAGGGCCAGCCCCGGGCTCCCCCAGGAGAGGGGCCCGGCTGGTGCTTTCCGCCATCTGGCCGGAGCTGGGAGTCAGTGAAACTGAGTGCTGGGTGCATCTGTGGGATGAGGGACAGCGGTGCCAGTGACAGCCATGGACCGGAAAATATCCAACATCTGACAACAGCTCTTTGAAAGACTGACTGTTTTCTGTGTTTCGGTCTTGGCCTGAATGTCACTCCTCCGAGAGGACATCTCTGACCATCTAATTCAGCAGCCAGCCATTCTCCCCTCTGTCTACATTTCATTTCAAGAACTTGTCACAGGAATATAAGCTTCCTGAATGTAGGGGCCTCACAAATTTTGTTCACTGCTGTGTCTTCAGCACCTACAACACATTTGGTTTGTGTAAGTACTCAGTAGATTTTTGTTAAAAGGACAAAATGGAGATAAAGTTGGATCTTAAAAAATGACTATTCTAAGAGTGAAGAGATAGAGTTCAGTCATTAATCACAGAGAGGAAAAGTGCGATTTAAGTGCCCTCTCTCCTGAACGCCCCTCTCCATGCTCCCTTCCTGTCCCAGCTGATTCTGATATACCTCCCAGGGGAGAAATCTCTATGGTTCAAGAAGAGATATTATCAATGAACATGGGCGCTGCTTCTGAATGGATCGGAGATGAGATAAAAGCTAAGAACCTGTAGCTTAATGAAAAGAACATGAGAAAGGAGTTTAAGGTTTGACTCCTCTGCTGGTTAATGGAGATGGCGTAATTAATTGGCATACTCTTCCATCGGATCCGGATGAAGCTACCCACCTGATAGATTGCTCTGAGATTGCTCTGAGATTAGAAAAAACACTCTACGTGAATGTACTCAGCACAGTGCCTGGTCCAGAGAAGCCACTTAATACCTCTTAGAGGGAGGTGAACTGTGTGACCTTGGGTAGCTAGTCACCTCTATGCACCTCAGTTTCCTCATCTGTAAAATGGCGCTCACTAGAACTCACAGGACACTGTGAAGAATGAATGAGATGACACAGCACAGCCCCTTACAAACTACAGAGAGCACTTCAAGCACAAGACTCTAGTCCTGGCTTCACCATGAGCTAAGGGACTAAATCAGACTTTGGTGCCTCTAAATCTTTATCAGGAAAAAGAGGATTTTATCTCATTATCTGCTTTTCTGCTCTGAGGGTAAAATGAGATAACAGTTTGGAAACTGTCTTGTAAAAGCAACAGCATTATGAAACATGAGCTTTTTGCCATTACCATCATCAGCATCAAAATGACAGCTCCAATGGCTCCTGTGGCAGCTCAGCGGAACAGTAAGTGTGCTTTCAGAACCTCCATGACAGTGACTTTTCAGTCAGAGATCCGCTGGGCGACATGGAAAGTAGAGAGTATTAATGGTAGTTCCTTCTGCTCCTGAGGCTTGCTGTTCTCCACAGAACAGAGCTCAGTATCTCCATAAATGGTGAATGGAAAGAAGGAAGGATTGATGCTCCAAAGTAGCCAACCCAGGAAGTATTCAATAGTAAAAAATGTTACGATGAGAAAATCTACTTAACAATTCCCCTACTGTGAGTTCAGATACCTTCCCTGTCCCTCACTTCAGCATTTCAGGTGACTCAATGAGAGTGACTCAATGGGCCGAGAGTGCCCCAGGTTATAGTTCCAAGGGTGAAACACTAAAGCATGGGAGGAAGGCTGGTGCATTACCATACATGACATCAGGCCAACACAAAGAGTCCAAAGAGTCGTAAGCCCTTATCTGAAGCTTCTGGCTAGGGTGGGAAGTGTACAAGTTTGGTTGGGGCTGAAGCCCAAAGGCCAAGGAGGCTACCTCTGGTATCTAGGTTTAAGAGATCCAGGACTTTTTCAAAGTTTTAAGCTAGTGCCCCTTAGGACTGCCTGTCTAGCTAGACTTTGGTTGTTAAAGGATCTCACATCAGCCATTGCTGAAGTCTGGCTGGTAGACATCCTTGACTGACTGGATGGGAAAATAAGAGAGACCTTCCTCACTACCTCTGCTCTGAACAGAAGCCTGGTTTAGGTCCCTCCTTATGTCCCTCTGATGTTTCCCTAACACCTGTTGCATATCTACACCACTGATCTTCCTCATCAGAGTTAAGAGTTAAATTTTTGATGTTTTCCCCATTAGACAGTGATAAGTACTTGTTCGTCCTCCTATCCCCAGTGCTGTGCACAGTCCTTGGCCGAGAACCTTGTTAGGCTGGCTGAATGAAAGAGGAAGGGGATAGATAAATTCGTGGTGATGGGTTCTTTTGTTGCTCCGAAAGCCGAATGCTGCTCTACCCAACAGCACAGAGGATAAGTCGGCAAATCAGGGGTCGCCTAACATCATTACTCTTTCCTCTGTCTTCATTACACCAGAGCAAGAACCTCAACTATACTTATGAGAACAATTTATTTCCAAAATGGAACTTGAAAGCCAAGTTTTATTCCCATGTAAATGAAAAGAAAATAAATGCAAAACACTTCTGTGATAGAGACAGACTATTAATGGTGATAATAGTTATTTTACGTGTATGGGTTTAAAAATTACACAAACTTAGAAATATACAGGAATAACTCTCATTTATTGGATCACTAATTCTCCACGTATGATCATTTAGATAGAAGTCAGAGTAAAGTTTTCTATTATCTATAAAAATAATATGTGGACACGGTTGGGGAATATTTACCTGTGTAAGAATTTTTTTTTTGTTTAAATAAATTGTTTTAATTTAAAAATTTGAAAAAGCACAGAGCACAGTGTCTAATACAAAAGAGAATGAGAGAAAAGAAGAAAGCAAAGCAAAGCTTTCAGGTCCCATAGCAGCATTTACGCTGGGAGAAGTCAGTATTGTCCATATACAAAGCAATTTTATAGGGGTGCCTGGGTGGCTCAGTTGGTTAAGCAACTGCCTTCGGCTCAGGTCATGATCCTGGAGACCCGGGATTGAATCCCACATCGGACTCCCTGCTAGGCGGGAGGCCTGCTTCTCTCTCTCTCACTCCCCCTGCTTGTGTTCCCTCTCTGGCTGTGTTTCTCTCTGTCAAATAAATAAAATCTTTTAAAAAAAAAAAACAAAAAAAAAAAAACAAAGCAATTTTATATATTGATTGAAAGAGGATAACTCCAGTCAGAATTTTGGCTAAGATCATTCTAGGTCCTTAAGAATATAGTGTATTTCAGACTTTAATTACTGAAGATTATTTTTCCTCTGAATTAACGCAAGTAACCACATTTTTCTAAAAAACCACATGTCTCAATAGGGGCAGGCTCCACTTGTCTATGTATGTAGTGGGGTAAGGTAGACTAGAACAGCTAAAGCGAATAGAAAGCATTTAATTCCTCCTGGTCTGACTGTATTATCAGAAGCCAGGAAACTAGCTTTAATCAAGGGGGATCAAGTTAAAGATGCATCTGGAAGTCTTAACTAAAGTGCTTAATGATTCAGTTGCATGGAAACTTGAAATGTAAGGAGGGGATACAGAGATTTTATTTTGTAGTTAATTCTAGAGGCAGCTCTAATGAATATTCACAAAAAAGAGGACTGAAATAAATGAAGTAGGATTCAGAAGACAAGAAGAATGAATAACTATCCCCAAAGAACTTTTAATGGAGAGAAATGCCTTAATGTGCTATCTACACAAATTAATAAAAGGATGTTCCTCCCATTAGGCAAATTATGATTGTGACATCTTACACATCCATTTATCACGCTATAGCTACATGACTTAGGAACAGATACAGAGTGAATTTATCTGGAGGGCAGATGATTACAGCTGTTTCAGTGGGAAAGAACAGAGATGATGTTTGTGAGCTCCTGTAGCTCAACAAACATTTAATCGGCTCTCAGATACCGGTCAGACGTTGGGATATCTACTGGGGATAAAATGGACGGACAAGGCAGGATCACCAATCCCCTCAGTGAGCTCATGGTCATTTGTGGGGGATGGACAAGTCAAAAGATAAAGAATTAGGGGCGCCTGGGTGGCTCAGTTGGTTGGGCGACTGCCTTCGGCTCAGGTCATGGTCCTGGAGACCCGGGATCGGGCCCCACATCGGGCTCCCTGCTCGGCGGGGAGCCTGCTTCTCCCTCTCTCACTCCCCCTGCTTGTGTTCCCTCTCTGGCTGTGTTTCTCTCTGTCGAATAAATGAATAAAATCTTAAAAAAAAAAAAAAAAAAAGATAAAGAATTAAAGCTCATCAGACACTCCAATATAGAGTGCAAAGGCCGATTCACACATCTTCAATCAATTTTTAAAATTACTGCACCGTCCATTGTTGAGTGCCTTCTATAAAAATGCAGTGGGTTGGGATGCCGGGGCGGCTCAGTCAGTTAAGCATCTGCCTTTGGCTCAGGTTATGTCCCGAGGTCCTGGGATTGAGCCCCACATCAGGCTCCCTGCTCAGTGGGGAGTCTGCTTCTCCTTCTCGCCCTGGCTTTCCCCCCTGCTTATGCTTTCGTGCTCTCTCTCAAATGAGTAAATAAAAACAATCTTTTAAAAAATGCAGCGGGTGGACAACGTAATTCCAAAACATGTTTTACCCATTGGAAATCTTGAAAAAGTATTTAAATTCTTTAAAAAGATACATACTTTAAACTTTTAAAAAGGGGAATCTGAATACGGTAAGATAAATGGAAATAAAATGTGTTTCACTTTAAGTCATCTCAACTTGTTACTTTGGAATGTTTTGTACAAAAATTTTTTTTTAACAGGAAAGATAATTTATATACCATGTTACCTCTCATTTTAAAAATACAGAAGAAATAATCACTATGTTGTATACCTGAAAATAATATAACATTGTACATTTACTATGCTGGAATTCAAATAAAAAACTTAAAAAATACAGAGGAGAAATAAAAGGTGTATGTACAGCTCAGGAAGAAGATTTTACAGATGGAAGCAGCGGATGGTTTGCAACAGCTGTTTTCAGCACCCTGACAAATGGAAGAAGCAGGGGCACCTGGGGAGCTCATTTGGTTAAGTATCCAACTCTTGACTTCAGCTCAGGTCATGATCTCAGGGTTGTGGGATGGAGCCCCACGTCGGGTACTGTGCTGGGCTTGGAGCCAGATTCAGACTCTCTCTCTCTGTCCGCTGCCTCAATCCCCAATTCCAACAAAAAAAACAAACCAAAAAAAACCCCAAAAAAACAAAAAAAAAAAGGAAGAAGTGGCGTAAAATGAAATAATATGGCTTTTAGAAATAGTGTAGGTTTGGTTTCAGAGTACCACGATAAAGTGAATATTGAAATTAAAAAAAAAAAAGGAAGAAAGAATGTGGCTTACCCAAACATCCTTAACTCCTCTTTCTTTTTCCCCATTAGAACTGTCCAATCCTTAAAATTTCTCCCAGGTTCAAATTCCAACACAACTTCATTCATTTCCTCCTTCGGAATGAACAGAAATGAATTTTATTTTCATGGTTCACTTTCCCCACAGTTTATGCACGTTCTGATATCCTAATTTGGATTTTCATTCTATTCACTTTCCACATTAATTCTCAACTGACGGACCCTCTTCATCTGTAATTATTACCATGAAAGTTTTGAATATCATTAAACTCTTCTCACCGACTGCATTAACTTTAAGGTAATTTGATTAATTTGGCTAGGCACCAGTAGATGCAGATTTAACACTTCACAGAATGTATGCATTATCACTATTTTGCAGCAAGTAGATCTAAAAGATAAATGAAATCCCTAGAGACCAGATAAAAACAAGGCTGCTTGTCTCCCTGTGAGATTTTAAGTAATTTTGTTAAGCTTTCAAAAGTGTGTTCCAGATTGTTTTCCCCAGAAGTACAAACAGAGCATTCCTCTGCATTCCCCTGTAGTCTTGGTTTAATAACTTTTCATTTCTGTGGAACATGAGTATTTCCAGGGCTCAGCCAAAGGTTCTTCACTTGGGAAACACAGTGACTTGGAGGCAGTAAAAGTTATCAACTGATAAATTGTAGAACAATGTAGGCTGCCCAAACCTTCACTGTGGAAGGGCTTCTGCTCTCGTCAACAGTCGTCAGGGGCAAAGCAGTGTGTGTGTGTGTCCCCAGTGCCTTACTTCACTTCCAGCCCTTGTTCCTCATATTCAAACAAAGTGGTTGTCCTTAAAATGATGTGAGGGTTGATGAGGAATAATGAAGAGCCCATTACAGATCTGACAAAAGGAGTACTTGTTCACGGTAAATGTCAACACCTTTCTTTGCAGGAACAAAGAGTTGGTTACAAGGTTTTTCTTGTTTTAGACAAGCATCCGTCAGGCAAATAGTCTTAGACATTCCCCAGGCATAGTAATCCCTTTAGGAGTTACCAGGTGCCACAAGAGGCTGTGACAGGCCCATGGCACAGAACACAGAGGGCAGACAGTAGAAGGAGGACAGAGAGCACACTATACCAGAGTGCTGGGAACAGGGAGAGGGAGAGAAGATGAGAAAGAGAAAAAAAGCACCGATCATGGCAGAGCTGCGAGGCTCGGGTGCCACTGAGGGACTGCAGTGTGAGAGAATTCTTGCCCTTCATGGATGTGCACGAGGATGTGTTGTAAACATAAAACACATGAAAACATAAAACAAAACAAAAAACCCCAAAGTCCTGTTAATGCCACCTATACTGGTAAATCTAACTCAATACTTACTTGATTTAGGTTAGTTGAGTTCACTGAATGACTGTGCTGACTTCTGTTTATTCCGTGGACCACTAAGACCAGCGAGGTGTTCTTTGTTTTTTGTTTTTTTCTCTTAAGGACTACTATCTAGTGAGTCTTTCTTATCATTATGGTTGTTGGGTATTAACATTTCTTTCAAGTGGTAACATGAGCATATTTCCTTAAGGAAACACATTCTTCTAAATAATCAAGTTGCTTTACTGAGGACTCAGTGAGACTGTCTTACCTTGGTTAATCTTCTAATTTGATATATAACAACTGACTCTACTACTGGAAAATGGCTTAACAGTGGGTATACATTTAAATGATATTTTAGTTAATTGCTAGGGAACAGAATTAAATTATGTCAAACTATAAAGATGAAATAAAAGATCTTAATTTTCTATTTAGCTGTTTGACCAAAGGGGGGAAATGGATGTTTGAAATGTTTTGATTTGGACAAGCGTATTTGGGCAGAACTTAAAGATCTCATCTATCCCGAAACTCTCTGAAATAGCTCCAGAAGTGCCAGACCAGCTACTCAATGATTTTAAGTATTTTATCTTGTTTTATTGAAAAGTAATATTAATTCAAAAACCCTTATCAAAATAACCAGTGTAATTCTCTCTATTAAGAGACTAGAAAAGAAATACACAATAACCTCAATAGATTAAAAAAAATTTGACAAAATTCAACATTCATAACAAACACTAGCAAAATAAGAATAGAAGGGAACTTCCTCAATCCAGTAAAGAGTATCCATGAAAAACCTACAACATCATTTCCAATTGTGCAATCTTGAATATTTTCCCTTCTGACCAGGAAAAAAGCAAGGAAGTCCATTCTCACAACTCATATTTAATAATGATCTGGAGATCTTAGTGCAAAAAGGCAAGAAAAATAAATAAAAGGCTTATAGATTGAAAGAAAAGGAAGCAAAATGCTTTTATTTACAAGTGACATAATTAAATAGAAAACATTTAAAAATTTTAGAAATAATTATTAGATTTAATAATTATAATGTAGTAAGTTGGCAAGATATAAGGTCAATGTTCAAAAAATCAGTAACTACCTGGGCACCTGGGTGGCCAGTGGGTTAAGCTTCTGACTGGCTCTGGTCATGATCTCAGGGTTCTGGGATCGAGGCCCGCATCGGGCTCTCTGCTCAGCAGGGAGCCTGCTTCCTCCTCTCTCTCTGCCTACCTCTCTGCCTACTTGTGATCTCTCTCTCTGTCAAATAAATAAATAACATCTTTAAAAAATCAGTAACTTCCATCTATTAGCAGTGAAAGAAGAAATTGAATAACATTTCCATTAATCATAGTGTCAAAAACACAAAATAAATTTTAAAAAGGGATTTTAAAGAGAGGAATAAATTTCTAAAAGATGTATAAACCTCTCTACTGAAAACTATAAGGTACTGCTGGGAGAAATTAAAGAAGACTAACGAAAGATATACCCTGTGCTTGGATTGGAAGACTTAGTATTATCAATTTTCTTAAAATTGGTCATAGCTTCAGTGAATTCTGATAATAATCCTATAAAGGCTTTCTTGGGTAAAAATAAAAATTTTAAATTTTATATGGAAATGAGAAATATGTAGAGCATCCAAAGCAATCTGAAAACGCTTTAAAATTTTAAAACTTACTATCAATCTACATTAATCAAGATAGTGTGGTAGTGGCGAAGAATAGAAAGCTAGATCAGTGGAACAGAATAGACAGCTCAGATACAGACCCACACTTACAAGGATCCAGATCTTCTTCAACTTAGGATGGGCTTCTGTACTGAAAAACCCATCATAAACTGAAAATATCATAAGTCAAAAATACACTAAGCTTACTGAACATCATAATGTGCTAGAACATGCATTAACCTACAGTTGGGCAAAATCATCTAAGACAAAGCCTATTTTATAATAAAGTACTGACTATCTCATGGATAGTTATACTGGATAGACACTGTCCTGAAAATGAAAATGAAAAATGAAAATGAAAAACAGAATGATTATATTGGCACAGAATGATTGTTAAGTGTATCAGTTGTTTACCCTCATGACTGCACGGTTGACTGGGAACTGTGTGGCTTACTACCTCACCAAGCACCATGGGAGAGTACTGGGAACCACACATCGCTATGCTAGGAAAAAAAAATCAAAATTCAAAATTTGAAGTATGATTTTTACTGAACATCTATTGTTTTTGTATCATCATAAAAGTCAAAAAATTTTAAGCCGAACCATTAGAAGTCAGGGACTATCTGTGTCTGTTTTGGGATGTATGTGTCACGATAATGAAATGATTAAAAGGAGTCTTTTTGATAAATGGTGCTGGAACAACTGAATATCTATATGGAAAAAGTGAACTTCACTTACAAACGTTTGAGATGGATAATAGACCCAAATGTAAAAGCTAAACCTATCAGCCTTCCAGAAGGAAACAGAGAGTATCTTCACAAACTGATGGCAGGCAAGCTGTCTAGACAGGACTCAGCAAATATGCACAATTTTTTTTTTAAGATTTTATTTATTTGACAGAGAGAAACACAGCCAGAGAAGGAACACAAGCAGGGGGAGTGAGAGAGAGAAGCAGGCTTCCCGCTGAGCAGGGAGCCCGATGTGGGACTCGATCCCGGGTCTCTGGGATCATGACCTGAGCCGAAGGCAGTCGCCCAACCAACTGAGCTACCCAGGCGCCCCTGCACAAAATTTTAAAAGTGATAAATTTGTCTTCACTGAGATTAAAAACTTTTGTTCATCAAAAGACACTGTTAAAAAAATGAAGAGACCAGCTACACAATGGGAGAAAATATTTATAAACCACATAACTGAAAAAACTCATATCCAGAACACACACACACACACACAAAAACTGCTACTGAATAAATAAATGGCACACAAATCAATAAAAATGAACAAAATATATGAACAACCACTTCACAGAAGAAGAGCTATGAATGGCCATAAGCATATGAGAAACTGCTCAACTTTGGGGGATTTGCGAAGCACCACAGTAAAATAACACTGTATCTCCGTCACAATGGCTAAACCTAAAAAGACCAACAATATCAAATGTTGGCGAGGGTGTGAAGCAATGGGAGCTCTCATACTTTGCTGATGCAAATATGTAATGTTTCAACCACTCTGGAACATGTTCTCACAGTTTCTTATAAAACTAAACCTACACCTACCCATGGCCCAGCAATTCCATTCTTAGCTTCCCACCCAAGTATAATGAAACATATCCTCTAAAAGACTTATCTGAGAGGGATCATTGCAGCTTTATTCATAATATTCATTAACGGAAAATAACCTAAGTGCCCGTCAGCAGGAGAGTGGATAAGCAAACTGGGTACACTGATATACTAGAAAACCACTCAGTGATTAAAAAGAACGAGGACACACACAACGATAGATCTCAAAATCATGTTGAATAAAAGAAACGTTACACAAGAGTTCAATTTATATGAAATTTTAGAATAAGGAAAACTAATCTTTGGTGGAATAAACCAGAATAGGGGTGGCCTTTGAGGGTAGGAGTGGGGATTGACTGGGAAGAATGGGAATGAACTTTCTGGGGTGATGGCAATGTCATAGATCTTATAGGTCTTTGAATTATTGGGGTATACGTATTGGCCAAAATTCACTGGATAGTATGCTTAAGATTCATACTTCACGCTATAATGAAATATTGGACTCTACTTAAGAACATGCATGCTGAAGTACTTAGGTGTCAATGTCACTGCCGCCTGCAACTCTGAAATAAAGAGTAAGACGGATTAATGGAATGATGGATGAAAAGATACATGATAAAGCACAAACTTGTTAATTCTAGACTCTCGGTAGCAGGTAGATGGGTGATCACTGCACAAATCTTTCAAGTTTTCCTATGTTTGAACATTTCCCTAGTAAAATTTTTAAGGAAAAGAAAGAAATAACATGTGCTGCAATTGTCATCTATGACACCCTGTACTCCTGGGCCTTCAAAAATAGGAGAGCCTGGTGGTGGGTACTGAGGGCACCTGTTGCATGGAGCACTGGGGGTGGGGCATGGGCAATGAATCCTGGAACACTGAAAAAATAAAATAAATTTAAAGTAAAAAAAAAAATAGTAACCAATAATTTTCTTGTATCAGCATTTCAGAGGGAACCTGACTGGTCAGAGGAATGAAGTTTAAGCAAAAACACATTCTGATAACTTATTCTGACTAAAGATGAACAAGTGTTTTAATTTCTGTACATCCCCCGAGGGTCGTTGCAAGTACATGGCTGGATATCTCATCTCTTCAGCTTAGGACCAAACACTGAAAGGTGTTATATTTATAGCACCAAATCTACCTTCAATAGTTCATGACTTAAGTAGATACCTCATTACAAAAAGCTGAGTTTTGAGTTGTAAATCCTGCAGTCAGCTAATAAAGAGACTTAACTTTCAACCCCCAAGGGCTACAACATGCCCTAGAAGCAAGCTCTAGCTCTAGCTTAGCCACACATTGACTTCCAGGAGGGTGGAAACTCTGTCTTATCTTATTACTGTGTCCCCTAGTGTGAACATACTTCTTTATATATGGTAGATGATCAGTATTTAATTGATATATAGTATGCATTTTAATACAATAAATACTTCTTAAAATAAGTGGCAGGGATTACCCTGGGTTACCTATGGGTTGAGCTCATTTTTCTCACTAAATGTGAAATACAGTTTGTGTAGTTTGCCTCTAAATGCAGGAAGTTAGAAATCTATAAAATACAAAGTAAGTGGTTAATACTAATGACAATAACAATGGCCAATGTTGGCTCAGTGGCTGATTTATCTGGACCTTTAGAAAATGAGGAAGACATAAGCATAAGCTAAGGTCAGGCAATGTAGTTCAGCTCAGTAGACCTCTGGAATGCTTCCAAAAATTCATTATTAAAATCCTCAAAAACTTAGTTAAATAATAAGGACCCACAAGGAAACTGGTCAACAAGACACTAAAATCTAATTAAGAGACTTCAAATAGAATTCTACTTTAAAGGCAGCTGGGTGGCTCAGTTCATTAAGCTGATTTCAGCTCAGGTCTTGATCTCAGCATTGTGAGATCAAACCCCACATGAGGTTCCAGGTTGGGTGTAGAGCCTGCTTAAGATTCTCTCTCTCCCTTTGCCTCTCCTCTCACTCTTTCTCTTTAAATGAAAGAAAGAATTCTACTTTAAGCTCAGGCATAGCCAAGCATGGTTTTCAACTAACTACTTTTAGTTGTGTCTCAGTTGACATTGACTTTATATGCTAATCTGTCCCTCTACCAATTCTAACTCTATTCAGGATCGCACCTAAAAGCAGAGTGAGAAAGATAAGGTATAGAGTGTCCTCCGCTGGTAGGTGAGCACTGGCAAATGGCATTCAGCATGTCCTAGTGTGGGGGCACAGGTGGGCAGGCCCCAAGGACATATGCCAAGGACTGGACAGCAGAAACACTGAAGCAAGGTCAGAAATGCAAAATGGGAAATTATAATGTAACATGACTTGATACGACATAATATGATATAATATCAAACATTTTAAGACTTTGACATATTTTCAGATATTCTATTTGATCCTCAGAACATTATTGTTTGGCTGCCTTAAGGCCTAGAACTCACAGGTGAAGGCAGAGGGTGTCCCTAGCTGGAGAGAAGGAGTGTAGATGTTTCAGCTAAAAGTACTATGTGTCTATCATAAAAGGGAATCCAGTGTTCACATGTCTGATGACATGAGATGGAAAGTGACGAGCACTGTAACTGAAACAGGTTAATCACAGGCAGCTCCATGGATCTTCTTGGCAGGGCAGCTCACTCGGACCGACCTACATCTGGAGGAAGCCTTCTGAGAAAAAGCCTATAAAACTGTGACTCTTAAAACACAAACCACAATGACTCTTCCGAAACCTCTTTCCTACAAAAGTGGGCTATAACTTTTTCTTGACCCTTGGGGTACAACCAACCAATATCAAATGACTTCGAAAAATGCCTTATATAATTATCTTCTATTGTATACCTTTATCTGAGGCACCATTCTGCCCTATATTCTGTATAGGTTTCCCCTGACATCTGAAAGTAGAGCATTCCTACAAAAACATTTGTAAGCTGAAATTGCATAAAGCAAAGAAGCAATTACTATTAATTTATATGGAAAATATTTTGAGTATTTCTAGATTTCATAGATGACCATAAAAGCAACAGTTGGGGGGTGCCTGGGTGGCTCAGTTGGTTAAGCAACTGCCTTTGGCTCAGGTCATGATCCCGGAGCCCCGGGATCGAGCCCCACATCAGGCTCCCTGCTTGGCGGGAAGCCTGCTTCTCCCTCTCTCACTCCCCCTGCTTGTGTTCCCTCTCTGGCTGTGTTTCTCTGTGTCAAATAAATAAAATCTTAAAAAAAATTATTAACTGACATAGTTTCCTTCTGGAATTTTTTTGGGAGGGGTTCTTCCATAAAGAAAAAAAACTCAAATGTATTTTTCTCACTTCCCCATTGTTGAGGGGGAAAAAGGCTCTATATTATGTGGGCATGCTTTAAACATTTATTAAAGATGTCAGAATGCATTAGGAGACTTGAGGTAGATTGGACACAGTGATGGTTTTCTAGAAAATACAAGGTGATAATGAAAGCGACCAGTCACAGAAACCATAGCACAATGTGCCTCACATTATGGAGAATAAAATCTGTCCCCTGTTTAGCTGTTAACATTTATAGAAGGCATAGTTTATAAAGCCAGAGAACTTTTAGCAAAACCAAATTATTAGATGGACCCAAGGGAAACCATATGCAGGTTTAAATAAAAATTAAATAAAAATTAATTTTGGGGAATGCTGGTAGCTTAGTCAGTTAAACATCTACCTTTGGCTCAGGTTATGATCTCAGAGTCCTACAATCGAGCCCCATGTTGAGCTCCATGCTCAGTAGGGAGTTTACTTCTCCCTTTCCCTCTGTCC
This sequence comes from Spilogale gracilis, assembly GCA_004023965.1. Classification (NCBI taxonomy): domain Eukaryota; kingdom Metazoa; phylum Chordata; class Mammalia; order Carnivora; family Mephitidae; genus Spilogale; species Spilogale gracilis. Next base: position 169,445 of record PITA01000558.1, read on the forward strand.
CCCAGCTCGAGCTCTCTCTCTCTCTCAAATAAATAAATAAATAAATAAATAAATAAATAAATATTTTTTTAAAAAAAAAATCCAATTGTTTTAAGGGTGACTGAGAGGCTCAGGCAGTTAAGCATCTGTCTTTGGCTCTGGTCATGGCTCAGGGTTCTAGGATTCAGCCTGGGCATCAGGCTCTCTGCTCAGCAGGGAGACTGCTTCTCCCTCTCTCTCTGCCTGTCACTCTGCATGCTTGTGCTTTCTCTGTCAAATAAGTAAAATTTTTTAAAAGAAATAAAAAACCAACTGCTTTAGAGGGAGAGTCTAAGACAGCAGAAGAGTAGGACACCTTAATTTTGTCTGGTCCCAGGAAATCAGCTAGATAGCTGTCAAATCACTTTGAACACCAGCAAACTCAACCAGAAAACAAAAAAAAAAGAATAGTGGCAACTCTACAAATAGAAAAGTGATCACTTTATGCAAGAATGACAAGACAAAAAAACTCACCTCAAAAAAGAGAGCAAGAGGCAGTAATGACTACCAGGAACATAATCAGTATAAGTAAGATGTTGGGACTGGAGTTCAGAATAATGATTATAAAGATACTAGCTAGTCTTGAAAAAAGCACAGAAGACACTAGAGAATCCCTTCTCCCACTGGAGAAGTGACAGAACTAAAATCTAATCATGTTGAAATAAAAAAAAAAGGCTATTAATGAGATACAATAAAAAATGGAGGCTCTAACTGCTAGGATAAATAAGGCAGAAGAGAGAATTAGTGATATATAAGACAAAATGATGGAGAATAAAGAAGCTGAGAAAAAGAGAGATAAATAGCTACTGGATCATGAGGGTAGATTTTGAGAGATAAGTGATACCACAAAGAGAAACAATATTAGAATAATTGGGTTCCCAGAAGAAGAGGAGAGGAAGAGGCAGAAGGTATATTGAACAAGTTATAGCTGAAAACTTCCCTAATCTGGTGAAAGAAAGAGGAATTCCAGTCCAGAAGGCACAGAGAAACCCCCTCAAAATCAATGAAATGAGGTCATCACCCTGACATAGAATAATGAAACTTGCAGATCTCAAGAACAAAGAGAAAATCCTTTAAGCAGCTCAGACAGGAGTTCTGTAACCTATAAGGGTAGAAACATTAGGTTGGTAGCAGACAGAGACCTGGTACAGGGTGCTAACTGGGAAAAATATGCAGTAAAAAAACACTTTATTCAGCTAGGATGTCATTCAAAATAGAAAGAGTGATAAAAACCTTCCAGGACAAATAGAAACTAAAAGAATTTGTGATCACTAAACCAGCCCTGCAAGAAATATTAAAAGGGATCCTCTAAGTGAAGAGAGTCCAAAAGTAACATAGACCAGAAAGGACCAGAGACTATATATACACACATACAGTAATAGTCACTTTACAGGTAATAAAATGGCACCAAGTTCATACCTTTCAATAGTTAACTGAATGTAAATGGGTTAAATGTCCCAACCAAAAGACACAGGTATCAGATCGTATAAAAAACAAGACCTGCTGATATGCTATCTGCAAGAGACTCATTTTAGACCCAAAGACAGCTCCAGATTGAAAGTGAGGGGGTGGAAAACCATTTATCATGCAAATGGATATCAAAAGAAAGCTGGGGTGCCAATCCTCTTATCAGACCAATTAGATTTTAAACCAAAAACTACAAGAAGAGATGAGAAAGGACACTATATCATACTTAAAGTGTCTATCCAACAAGATCTCACAATTGTAAATATTAATATGCCCCAAACATGGGAACAAACAATTATATAAACCAATTAATAACAAAATTAAAGAAACGCATTGATAATAATATGATAATAGCAAGGGACTTTAACACCCCATTCTCTGCAATAGACAGATTATCTGAACAGAAAATCAACAAGGAAACAAGAGCTTTGAATGACACATTGGACCAGAAGGACTTCATACTTATATTTAGAGCATTTTATCCTAAAGCAACAGAATGCGGATTCTTCTCAAGTGCACATGAAACATTCTCCAGAATAGATCACATACAGGGCCACAAATCAGGTTTCAATCAGTAGGGATCATTCTCTGCATATTTGCAGACCACAATGCTTTGAAACTTGAACTCAATCACAAGAGGAAATTTGGAAAGAACTCAAATACATGGGGGCCAAAGAGCATCCTACTAAAGAATGAATGGGTCAACCAGGAAATTAAAGAAGAATTTTAAAATTCTAAAAATTCATGGAAATAAATGAAAATGAAACACATCTGTTCAAAGCCACTGGGATGCAGCAAAGGCAGTCCTAAGAGGGAAGTGCATAGCAATATGAACATGTCTTAAGAAACAAGAAAAGTCTCGGGCACCTGGGTGGCTCAGTGGGTTAAAGCCTCTGCCTTTGGGTCAGGTCATGATCTCAGGGTCCTGGGATGGAGGCCCACACCTGCCCCTCTGCTACCTGTGATCTCTCTGTTAAATAAATAAATAAAATCTTTTTTTTTTTTAAAAGAAAGAAACAAGAAAAGTCTTGAATACACAACATAACTTTACAACTAAAGGAGTTGGAGAAAGAATAGCAAATAAAGCCTAAAACCAGCAGGATAAGGGAATTAATAAAGATTAGAGCAGAAATCAATGAAAGAGAAACCAGAGCAGTAGGACAATTCAACAAAACTAGGAACTGAATCTTTGAAAGAATTATGAAGATTGATAAACCCCTGCCTAGACTTATCAAAAAGAAAAGAGAAAGGACCCAAATAAATAAAATCATGAATGAAAGAGATCATAACTAACACCAAAGAAATACAATTATAAAAACATCTTATGAGCAACTGTATGTCAACAATTAGGCAATCTGGAAGAAGTAGATGCATTCCTAGAGATGTCTAATCTACCAAAACTGATATAGGAAGAAATAGAAAACCTGAACAGACTCTTAACTAGCAGGGAAATTGAAGCAGTAAACAAAATCTCTCAACAAACAAGAGTCCAGGGCTAGATAGCTTTCCAGGGGAATTCTACCAAACCTTTAAAGAATTGATACCTATTCTTCTGAAGCTGATTCAAAAAAATAGAAATGGAAGGAAAACTTCCAAACTCTCTATGAAGCCAGGATTGCCTTGACCCCAGAACCAGACACCCACCAAAAAGGAGACTTACATGGATGTCAAATTTCTTGCCAAAATATTAGCCAAAAGGTTCCAACAGTACATTAAGAGGATTATTCACCACGGCCAAGTGAGATTTATTCCTGGGCTGCAAGGGTGGTTCAATATCTGCAAATCAATGTGATATACTACATCAATAAAAGAAAGGATGGTCCTTTCTATGGATGCAGAAAGAAGCATTTGACAAAGTACAGCATCCTTTCTTGATTAAAACTCTTCACGGTGGACAGAGAGAAGGAACAGACCTCAATATCATTAAAGCCATCTACAAAAAGCCCACAGTGAATATCATTCTCAATGGAAAAACTGAGTACTCTTCCCCTAAGGTGAGGATATGACAGGGATGCCCACTATCACCACTGCTGTTCAACATAGTACTAGAAGTCCTAGCTTCAGCAATCAGACAACAAAAAGGGAAAAAAGGCACCCGAATTGGCAAAGAAGAATTCAAACTCTCACTCTCTACAGATGACACGATGCTATGTGGAAAATAGAAAAGATTACATCCCAAAATGGCGAACACCCATACAGGAATTTAGCAAGGTGGCTAAATTGATTTTATATCAACTGTTTTAAAATAGAAAATATAATTGATTAGATTTCTTAAACCACTTAAATAAAATTCAAACAAGTTTTAAAAGCTAAATGCAAACCATCAGATTGAAACCTATTGGGGTATTGGGCATGCAGACATTCTGCCTATGTCCTATTTCTTTCACTGCTTTCTCCCCTGGCCTGGAGAATTTTTCCCAGGGGAATTGGAAAGAGTGTGTAAGTACTTAAGGTAACTCCATATACTTAGGTTATATAGTTTTAGTTGCCCCTAGAAATACTTTCACAGAATTACAGTTTAATATCACACTCATTAAAGTGTCTTTTATGGGTACACGGATTACTGCTAACGTAGCTCTGCCATGTTGGTTATCACTCTACTATCTGCTCTGGTCCCTGTCTTGTGAAAAGAATTTCTTCTTTTGAAACAGTCCTTGTTTTTTGGGGTGGGGGTGGTGGGTAGGTGGGAGTTCTATTATGTTATTCCTGCACTGTCACTGTATTGGGGTTTCAGAGGGGATGGCCATGTTTAACTGGTATCCTACCTATAATTTTAGAAAATCTGGAATTAAATTGGTTATTCCACTACGACAGCTAGCCTGAGTCTCCATTTAAACAACAACAACAATTTTTTTTTTTACTTTTTAAATTAAAAAAACTTATTGAAGTATAATTTATATCCTGCTTTTTTACTTTTAATTATTTTGCACCTGCTTTAAAAAATCTTTATTGTAATTATCTAATATACTATTTAATCCAATCTAAAAATATAAAACATTATTCTATGAAGAACTCAGATAAAAATACTGCCAATTAACCTATGAAACAATGCTATAATCTGTTCATTTTATGATGTATGCTGATTTCAGAGAGATAAAAATGGAGAAAAAATGCATATTTTTAGAATTTATAAAATATGGTATGGTCTGTTATCATTTGCTTCTCATATCCTGTTTGGGGACAGGTGGAATGTTCATAATAAATAAGTAAATGAGCCTGCACACTGCACTGAGCTTTCCACTTGGGTCAGGTAAGCCATTGACCAAAAGGGCAGGCTCACCACACCTCTGGCACACCCATTGGTATCCTGGTCGCATGGGGACTCGCTCATAGACTGAGAAATCTCTGGGATGTACACAGTGAAGTTTTTTCCCTCTGCTATCTATATCTTTAAATCCCACAACAATTATAGACCTTGCAACTGATACACACTCAATATACATTTGTGCAATTAATCTCCAAGTACTTAAATGTACTTTACAGTATATAGAGAATGTATTTTACAGTATTTACAGAAGAAAGCCTTTATGCAAACTTCTCCTGGCTACTTTTTAAAAAATAATATGCCAATTCAAACCATCAATCAAATTTAAAGTATGTCTTGATACTATTATTTAATGAGAGTAAATATGGCACTAAACACAATGCCTGACCCAGAGCAGGTGTTCAATGAACATTTGCTGAATAAGTAAACAAAGTTATCTAGATCTTCCTGAAGTTATCATGAAATAGAGGTTTGAAATGTCAAGTGGTATAGCCGAAATAGACAAAATACCTCACTTAGTTAATTCAGTTGATTCTATGGTCTTGATTCTTGTACCACATAGAGTATCATACGCATGTAGATGATGTTTTTCAAGACTAGCCAACACAATGTGGAATTCAGTTCTAGTCTAGCCTGAGAGCCAGACAGCCTTGTGACCTGGGCTGACAGCTACAGCTTAGGATCCTCATCTAGGATGAGGATCCCTCCTAGAAAAGAAAGGAGACTGAACTAAGTGAACTCCTAGGCCCCTTCTAGCCTCTAAGGTTGATTTTTTAAAAAACTAACATCAATGAAGTCATGAGGAGATTCCTTATTGAGGTGCTATGTAAGCCTAAGAACTCTGCCCTCCGATGAAATTCCAAGAGTTTCATATCCTTCAAGCTTGCCTTTTCTCATTTGTATTCATGGAATAGCCTTTTATTAAATGCTCTACCTTTGGTAATGATCCTTGCTTCCTTGAAAGTGGACCTATCAAATAAAACATCAACAGTAACAATTTGAGATGAGTGAATACTATTTGGCCAATAACAAGGACTGAATTTAAACAAGAGCATAATTCAACTGATGGTATTACATTACCACACCTCTGATCACTAAATTTCTCCCTAATGGGCCCCTCCAGCAGTTTGTAGGAAGGAAATCTGTTGTTGCTCTGATATGACAGCCTATCTTTCCACTCTCTTAAGCACTTCCTAAAGATACATTCACGTGGAAAATACCTTAATTGCCTTTACTAGCCACAATCTATTAAGCAAGGAAAGTAGATGTTCACTAATAAAACTGTGTAGTTCAGGAATGCAAAAATAAATTTCTCTGACACGGCCAAAAGGGAACAAAACCCCCTTGATTTAATTTTTGGTAGTTTATCATTCAATAGGACCTTAATGACACTCAGAAAGTATTAGGTCATAGTGTAGGAGGGACTAGATAATTCAAATTGCAGATGTTGAACAGAACAAAAAACCTTAGAAAAGGGTGAAATATTTGAGAGCATTGATCGAAAGTTATATTGTGGTCTTACAATGAACACAGTGACAGAAAGTTTAAACCTCTGTAAACGCAAAGGTTAAAGTACAGAGTGGAAGGAAGTGATTCTAACTAGAACACAGAGTCTTCAATGTCAAAGGAGGTAAAACAAAACAAAACAGGGGCTCCTGGGTGGCTCAGTTGGTTAAGCGACTGCCTTCGGCTCAGGTCATGGTCCCCGAGACCCGGGATCGAGTCCCACATCGGGCTCCCTGCTCGGCGCAAAGCCTGCTTCTCCCGCTCTCAGTCCCTCTGCTTGTGTTCCCTCTCTCACTGTGTTTCTCTCTGTCAAATAAATAAAATCTTTTAAAAAAACCCAAAAAACAAAAAACAAAACAAAACAAAAAACACTTGGCATGAATTCGAAGAATGGCAGCAGCAAGTGATTATCATAAGGCAACTGAATTAACAGACGAGATTAAGGGAGTTGATCATGGGTAGGAGGAGCACGTGTAACCCAGAGAAAGGCAGGAGAGGATTTTATGAGACTGGAGAAGTCCCACTGTTTCTTCTGTTTACATGGTAGAACAACTGAGGCATGGGAGGGGGCAGATTATATGATTGACCTGAGAGCGTCAATCAGTGGTGTGCTGAGATAAAGACTTGGTTCTAATTTCTGGTTCTTCAGGTGTCCCATCAGGTAATGTGATAGGAGAAAATATAGCTCATGTAGGCATTTCTCTCACTAAACTGCAAGGGAGTCTTGGAATCTTGAATTTTTCCCTTACTTCCTCATTTCTTTATTTCATTTCTTTTGATTTTCCTTGATTTTCCATTATTCTGTTTCTGGACCGCTGATCATATCGATAAGCCAAGGGCTTATGAGTTTTGGCACTGGACTATTTAAATATGTGAGCAAGAATAAACTTTCTAAAATGGAGGCACTCTCACCTCCTTCCCCAAAGTCTCCTGCTGTCACAGCTGTCATCTCACAGTGACAATGAGGGGCACATCTTGGTCTCCTCGAAGGCATGCATGCTCTATGTCTCACTCCTGTTCGTATCCTCTGCACCCAGCACACAGTCTGGAACATGCCAGGGGTTTAGGAACACCAATTTAGATGGTCTAAATGTGGGTTGAATCCTAAAACCAACAAATTTTTCAAAGACGATGTTTCGAGGAGTTTAGCTAATTAACTAAAAGAAATACAGTCTAAGTGTGTGGAAAATTTCTAGATCATGGGTTCTGAAGGGGAAACACTCTCCCAACAACTTTGGTGAAACTCCTACTCATATTCCCAGAAATTTTTCATATAAGCAAAGATGACTGATAACACATTTTAACTCTGACATGAGGAAACCTTCTCTACTGTGATAATTATCCTTGATCCTGGATCCTGACTGATTCATAAACCATAAAATCGACAGGACTGATGATTCCTGATTTTTCAGATGTTCTCAGAGGGGAGAACTATTCAAGTCAGACTCACTGTTCCTTCTCTGACAGACTCTGACCCAATAAGGAAAAGTGTCTTTGACACACTAGCTCTTCTGTGGTGAAGGATAGGCCAGTTCATAGATGAGGCTTATATCCTGTGTGCTCCTCCAAGTCAGTAGCCTTCTGAAGTCTGGTGTCTGAATTTCAACTGTCAGAGTTCAAACACTTTCTTTGACATCAGATACTTTTCTTTGACATCAGTTAAAATACAGTTGACACTAGAACAAAAAAGGTTTAACCTCTTATTTTCCCATTGCTGGGAATTAAGAATCACAGAACAAATTCAGATCCAGGAGAGAGAAGGAGTCAGAATAAAGAGAGGAGAACAAGAAGGCTACAACATTAAACTCAACTGTTGGCTCTTGATTAATATCGAAACAGACATAAATGGGGTACCTGCGTGGCTGAGTCAGTTGAACATCTGACTCTTGGTTTTGGCTCAGGTCATGATCTCATGGGTCCAGAGATCAAGCCCTGCCGTCAGTCTTCACACTCTGTGGGGAAGGATTTTCTCTCTCTGAGGATTTTCTCCCTCTGCCCCTTCCTGCCTTCTCTCTCTCAAATAAATGAATAAATCTTTTTAAAAACCACAAAAACCACCACACATACACACCCACCACCACCACCACTACGAGCACCAGTCACAGAAAGCAAGTCTTTGAAACATCACCATGAAAACTGGCCTGATTTGCCCACTGTCAGCTTCAACTAAATTATCCTCTCCAGGGTCACTGGTACTTCCAAAGGCAAGGAAGAATGACTCTTTCCTTTTGCAATCCAGCAACAACCACCCCTTCAGTCCCCATCACAGTTTCTCTGTTACCTCTACCTACTGGGATGGGTTTGAAACTAAGACAACCACTCAGACCCTTCCTTTATTGACTAATTGGGTCCACATAAATACCCAGCCTCCCAAGGGGTCAGAAATGCCCAGGGAAGTGTCTCTCACAATCTCTTTATGTCTTCAGTCAGCTCCTTCCTGATTTCCTCTCCTTTGGAGTCCTGCTTCACAAGGGGCCACCAGATATGATCTCATGCAACTTTCTGTTTCAAGCTCCCCTAATATTCCCCCATCTTCATATGTATACTCAAATCTCAGAGGATCCACTGGCCAAGTCCAATACTCTCTCTGTGCCCTTGACCGCAACCTCTCCAGTAAACTCTAGAACCATGCTTATCAACCAGTCCCTTATCCCTTCCCTGAATCTTCAGTCACTACCACTTTTCTGATGACATTCCTTCCATTAATTCCTGTAGTTACATCTTTCTCTTCCTCTTTCCTTTTTTTTTTTTTTAAGATTTTATTTATTTGACAGAGAGAGAGATCACAGGTAGGCAGAGGAGGCAGAGAGAGAGGAGGAAGCAGGCTCCCCGCTGAGCAGAGAGCCCGACGTGGGCCTCGATCCCAGGACCCTGAGATCATGACCCAAGCCGAAGGCAGAGGCTTTGACCCCCTGAGCCACCCAGGCACCCTTCCTCTTTCCTTTTTAAAAAAGATTTTATCTATGTATCTATCTATCTATCTATCTATCTATCTATCTATCTATCTATCTACCTACTTACCTATCTATTTGAGAGAGAGAGAGAGAGCACAAGCAGGGGGAGCAGCAGGGAGAGGGAGAAGCAGGCTCCCTGCAGAGCAGGATGCCCACATGGGAATCAATCCCAGGACCCTGGAATCAAGGTAGACACTTAATAAGCTGAGCCATCCAGGTGCCCCTTCTCTCCCATTTTCATCCCAGCTCTCAAATATACCCTTACTTCTTCCCACCCACTCATGCAATCTGGCTTTCATCATCTTCCTCCCCATCCTACTGAAAATTCTCCTGCATAGGCTTGCAAAATCGAATGGACATTCTTCCATCTTTAAATTACTGAGCCTCCTTGTTGAACATCAAATGGCTGATGATCTTTTCCTTTCTGAAACTCTACCTTCTGGTTTTTCATGACACTATGGGCTCTTGGTTCTCCTTAATTCTTTCTATTTTTGTCTTTATCTTTTTTTTTCTGGATTTTGTTCCTCTGCTTGATCTTAAAATGTGTATTTTCCCCAGAGTTTCATTCATGTCTTCTTATTATTACTCTATAAAATCTCCCCGGATAATCTTATCCACCTAAATGTTTTTGCCTAGTACTTAATGTTCCTGTATTTCTTCCCCCCCCCTTTACCCATTCTTTATTACGTTCAGTTAGCCACTGTATAGTACATCATTAGTTTTTTATGTAGTGTTCAATGGTTCATTAGTTGCCTATAACACCCAGTGCTCATCACAAAATGTGCCCTCCCTAATGGCCATCACCCTGTGACCCCATCCCCCCCATAAAACCTTCAGTTTGTTTCTGAATCCATAGTCTCTCATGGTTCATCTCCCTCTCCAATTTCTCCCCCTTCAGTTTTCCATCCCTTCCCCTATGGTTCTCTGTGCTATTCCTTATATTCCACAGGAGTAAAACCACATGATAATTGTGTTTCTCAGCTTGACTTGACTACGCATAATCCCCTCCAGTCCCACCCATGTCGATGCAAATGGTAGGTATACATTCCTTCCAATAGCTGAGTAATATTCCATTGTATATACGAACCACATCTTTTTTATCCATTCATCTGTTGAAGGGCCTCTCAGCTCCTTGCACAGTTTGGCTATTGTGGACATTGCTGCTAGGAACACTGGAGTACATGTGTCCTTCTTAAATTACACCTGTAGTGCAATTGCTGGCTCATAGGGTAGTTCTCTTTTTAACATCTTGAGGAACCTTTCCAGAGTGGCTGTACTAGCTTGTATTCCCACCCCGACAGTGTAAGAGGGTTCCCCTTTCTCCACATCCTTGTCAACAATTGTTGTTTCCTATCTTGTTAATTTTTGCCTTCTTAACGGTGTGATGTCCCATTGTGGTTTTGATTTGTATCCTGCCACATTGCTGAAAGGACAGCCTGACAGCCTTTGCAGTATCCCATAGGTTCTAGACTGATGGGTTTTCATTCTCATTAGTTTCCATGAATTGTTTGAGTTCTTCCTTAATTTCTTAGTTGACCCAGTCATTCTTTAGTAGGATGCTCTTTAACTTCCACGTGTTTGAATTCCTTCCAATTTTTTTCTTGTGATTGAGTTCCAGTTTCAAGTCATTGTGGTCTAATAACATGCAAGGGATATTCTCAGTCTTTTGGTATAGGTTGAGACCTGATTTGTGACCAAGTATGTGGTCTATTCTGAAGAAAGTTCCATGTGCATCAGAGAAGAATGAGTATTCTATTGTTTTAGGGTGGAATGTTCAGTATGTATCTACTAAGTCCATCTGGTCCGTGTGTCATTCAAAGCTCTTGTTTCTTTGTTGATCTTCTGCTTAAATGACCTGCCCATTGCTGAGAGTGGAGTGTTGAGGTCTCCTACTGTTATGTATTGTTATCGCTATGATTCTTTATTTTGACTAACAGCTGGCTTATGTAGCTGGCTGCTCCCATGTTGGCGGCATAGATATTTATTTTCATGTGGGATAGACCCTGTAAGTCTGATATAGTGTTCCTTTATATCTCTTAGTACAGTCTTTGGTTTAAAAATACAATTTGTCGGGGCGCCTGGGTGGCTCAGTTGGTTGGGCAACTGCCTTCGGCTCGGGTCATGATCCTGGAGATCTAGGATCAAGCCCCACATCGGGTTTCCCACTCAGCGGGAAGCCTGCTTCTCCCTCTCTCACTCCCCCTGCTTGTGTTCCCTCTCTAGCTGTATTTCCGTCTGTCAAATAAATAAATAAAATCTTAAAAAAAATCCAATTTGTCTGATATGAGAATTGCTACTCCAATTTTCTTTTGAGGTCTGTTTGCATGATAAATGGTTCCCTATCCCCTTGCTTTCAATCTCGAGGTGTCTTTAGGTTCAAAATGAGTCTCTTGTAGGCAGCATATGAATGGGTCCTGTCTTTTTATCCAATCTGAAACCCTGTGCCATTCATGGGAGCATTTAGGCTGTTCACTTTGAGAGTAACTATTGAAAGATATGAATTTAGTGCCATCACATTGCCCATGAAGTCCCGGTTTCTGTAGATTGTTACTTTGAGGTCTGTTACTTTCTACTCTTGGGGTCTTTTTTTTTTTTTCTTTCTTTTTTAAAAAGACTTTACATATTTGACTGCGAGAAACACAGCTAGAGGAACACAACCAGGGTGAGTGTGAGAGGGAGAAGCAGGCTTCCCCACTGAGCAGGGAGCCCAACGTGGGGCTCGATCCTGGGAGTCCAGGATCATGACCTGAGCCAAATGTAGACGCTTAACGACTGAGCCACCTAGGCATCCCAGTTTCTTTTTCCTTTTATAGAAACCCCCCTTTATTATTTCTTGCAGGGCTGGCTTGGTGGTTACATGTTCTTTTACTTTCTGCCTGTCCTGGAAGCGCTTTGCCTCTCCATCTATTCTGAATGACAGTCTTGCTTGATAAAGTATTCTTGGTTGCATGTTCTTCTCATTTAGTTCCCTGATTTTGTCTTGCCAGCCCTTTCTGGTTTGCCAGGTCTGTGTAGACAGGTGTGATGTTATTCTGATGTTCCTGCCTCCATGGGTAAGAAATCTCTTCCCCCTAGGTGCCTTCAGGATAGCTGCCTTGGCTCTAAGATTACTAAGCTTTACTTTTTCTGACTTTGAAATGTTTCATGGCATCATTGATCTCTCTAGGTCTGATCTCATGGGCTTGTAGTTGTCTATCCCTATCCTTCTTGACTTCCTTCCTGTCTATCAGTTTATCTTCTAGATCACTAATTTGTTTTTCTTTCTTATTTACCCTGGCATTCAGAGTGTCCAGGTTAGATGGCATCTCCTTCAGAGCATTTATAACTTCAGTGATACTAACTTTGAATTCTGCCCTTAGAGATTCTATACAGTCAGTAATATTTTTCTCAAACCTTGACAGCATCTTTATAAATGTTACTCTGAAATCTTTTTCTGACATCTTCCTTATATCCATATCCATTAGGTCTGTGGCAGAGACCATTGTCTCTGGTTCTTTTCTTTGTCAGGGACGGTTGCTAGTCATTCTGTTGCTAGTCATTCTGTTGAGGGACGGTTGAGTGAATGAACAGAGTCCAAAATATCAACCACGACCCAGGCAAGATGCACCCTAGGAAAATCTGGAGCAATCGGAAACCACCAATCTCATGCTGATCTCCTGGGTGTTCAGGATGGTTTGGTAGATATCCAGCTCAATTCAAGGGAGCCGTCCAAACGTGGCACCCTACTCCTCCACCATCTTGCCTATGTCTTGTTCCTGTATTTCTAATTATGTGCTACACTCCCATATTTGAGTGTCTGATGGTTCACACACAATCAAAACCCAATTCATTATTCTTCTTCTAACCCATCTTTCCCTCTTCATTGTCTTCCCACAGAAAGATAGAGCTGTAACTATTTACCTAACCTTTAAGTTAAGAGCCAGGTCCTAGTTTGACTGTTGCTTCTTCTTCGTATACTCCAAGGCAAATCAGTCCCAAAGTCTTGCTTATTTTGATTCTTGTCTGCTCTCACATTTTCCTTCCTCTGATCTAGCTCAGGCCCTTATGCCTTTTTTTTTTTTTTTTTTTTTTTTTTAAAGATTACAACCATGACCACTTCACTTATATCTCTACTTCCAACTTTGCACATATCCATTCGTTCTCTAGTCTTCAGTGAGAGTGATCTTGCTAGACTGTAAGTTTGACATTACTTCCATGTTTAAAACTCTCCAGTGACTGGCTGGTCACTCACTTCTTCCTAATACTTTATGTCCCTGAATGCTGAAATATTTGAAATTCTCTGTACTCTGTGTGCTGATTCTTACTTCCAGGCCTTTGTATATGACATTCTTTTTGTCTGGATACCTTTCTCACTCTAATCATTATTTCATATCTACTCATCCTTAAGATTTAGGTTAAGGGTGACTTCTTTCAGGAAGCTCTCCCTGACATCCTTATGCTCCCACCTGCTTATTGACACACTCCCATAGCCTCTCCTAAAGCAAACAGTGTCTGGCCCTCAAGCCATGTCCCTCTCCTGAGCAAGAACTAAGTGTTTATATCCTTAAAATTGCAGTTTCTGATTCACGTGTGATGTTCAGTAAGTGTGTACTGAATTAATAAATCAATGAAATTCTGGATCCTTTTCATGGAATATAAGAAAGCTAAGAATTCAGTTGATTTTGGGTTACTTCATACGAGTAAAAGTCATCAAAACTTAAACAGAGGATTGAGCTAGAGCCCAGAGCCCAAAGAAGGTAAGAAGAGAACCTTTGGGGAAAGCTAAGAATTCAGTTGATTTTGGGTTACTTCATACGAGTAAAAGTCATCAAAAATTAAACAGAGGATTGAGCTAGAGCCCAGAGCCCAAAGAAGGTAAGAAGAGAACCTTTGGGGAAAGATTCATTGTGGACAAGGATCCAACTGGAGACTGTCAGAGAGATAACACTTACATAGTGTAAATACCCTTAGGAAGTGATGGAAGATAAGACTGATGCTTCTGGAAATCTGGCACTAATTATTCTCCTGTTTAAGCCTTAGCAATGATGTTATTATAGCCAACTTCTTTCTCGAGGGACTTGGAGGTCAAGGTGTAAGACTGCTGACTGAATGGCATTGGGGGAGGAATGATGCATGAAATAGTGTATGTCATGGAAAATATGACAGCAACTATCTCCAACAGAACAGAGGGTCAGGAGTCTGCCCTGGGAGGAAGACCTGTGTTCCTTCTGGTAGTGGGCAAGGCAAATCTATCCTAGGTTTAAAAAGTTTAGAAAGGAAGGCAGTTTACAAGCCAGAGCAATGCCTTGCACTAGAGGGATCCTAGGGGTGCTCCAGCTTACCTATAATTTCCATCAAGTCCCTTCCTCAAACTACTCAAAGTGAATATATAGCCTAAATATAAATAGAATGCTTAATCCCGACTACAGTAAAACTTCTTTAGCCATACATTCCAAAAAGATTGCCTGTCTTACGCCTTTTCTATATGGAAGTTCTAGAGACACTCTTTCAAGAACACTGGTTGACAGTAGTGGGAAGGAAGGTTTCCTATTCATTTTTAAGGGTAGACTGAAAAAACCCACTGCCTACCATAAAGAATTTCTGGCAGGTTGCTTGCTTCAGGTTTTTTTTAAAGCTATTGGGGATATGTCTGCTATTTTCTCACCTACTTCCTGCATGTTAAAAATAAGTTTATTTGTCAGTAACATACAAAAAATACACATAATACTTCCAGTGAATTTTACAGTCAGAATTCTACAACTAGTCATACTCAATTTCTATTATTACATTCTTTAAATAGACTAATCTTCAAATTTCTTTTCAAGGTTCATCCTTTCAAGGTAATTAGGGGCATATCATAGACTTCATGCAAACCCTTAAAGAGAATTCTTAAAAGCAAGGGAGAAGGATCATGGTTCAGTGCAAAGAGGGATAGCTTGACAGACAGGAGTCTTGATAGCTAGTTCTGGTTTGATGGTTCATTGAGTCAGGCACAATTTCACTGGGCTTCAGTTTTCTGATTTGCCAATCTGGAGGAACTGGACTCCCTCTAAGGCTACTTCCAATTCTCAATTTTAAGGAATTAGTAAAATGTAAAATATCCTTAGTATCTATTACAAAGAAGTCTTTGGTTATATGTGTTCTGTTTCCATTCCCTCACAAACAAATATATAAGAAATTTGTTACTTCCATTAAAACATTGATAATGATTACAGAGTTAATATTTATCTGTCAAGAGCAGTGACCATTTTCTCCTAGATTATACTGTGTCTAAAATATATAGGGCAGTACTAGAAGTCCTAGCCTCAGCAATCAGACAACAAAAAGAAGTAAAAGGCATCCAAATTGACAAAGAGGAAGTCAAAACTCTCCTTTTTGCAGGTGACAGGAGGCTCTATGGGGAAAACTGAAAAGATCACCTAAAAAGTGCTAGAACTCATACAGGAATTCAGAAAAGTGGCAGAATACAGACTCAATGCACAGAAATCAGTTGCATTTTTATATACTAACAATGAGCTAGAAGAAAGAAATTAATGAGTCAATCCCATTTACAGTTGGACACAAAACCATACAATATCTAGGATACTAAGGGAATACTAAAGGCAAAGGATCTATACTCAGAAAACTGCAGAACACTCATGAAAGAAATTGAGGAAGGCACAAAGAAATGGAAAATAGTTCCATGATCATGGATTGGAAGAACAAATATTGTTAAAATGTCTATGCTACCTAGAGCATCTACACATTCAATGCAATCCCTATCAAATTCCATCAACTTTTTTTTCACAGAACAAATAATCCTAAAATTTTTATTGAGCCAGAAAAGACCCTGAATAGACAAAGGACTATTGAAAGAGAAAACCGAAACTGGTAGCATCACAACTCTGGACTTCAAGTTCTATTACAAAGCTGTAATCATCAAGACAGTATGGTACTGGCACAAAAAACAGGCACATAGATCAATGGAACAGAATTGAGAACCCAGATGGCTTAGTCATTAATCATCTGCCTTCAGCTCAGGTCATGATCACTGAGTCCTGGGATAGAGCCCCACATCAGGCTCCCTGCTTGGTGGGAAGCCTGTTTCTCTCTCTCTCACTCCCCTGCATGTGTTCCCTCTGTAGCTGTGTTTCTCTCTGTCAAATAAATAAATAAAATCTTAAAAAAAAAAAAAGAATTGAGAACCCAGAAATGGACCCAAAACTCTATGGTCAACTAATCTTCCACAGAGCAGGAAAGAATATCCAGTGGAAAAAGGACAGTCATCTCTTCAACAATGGTGGTGGGAAAATAGATAGCCACATGTAGAAGAATGTAACTGGACTACTGCCTTACACCATAAACAAAAATAGACTCAAAATGGAAGAAAGACCTAAATGTGAGATAGGAATCCATCAAAATCCTAGAGGAGAACAGGCAGGAACCTCTGTGACCTTGGCCATAGCAAGGTCTTTCTTTCTTTCTCTCTTTCTTTCTTTCTTTCTTTTTTTTTTAAAGATTTTATTTATTTATTTGACAGAGAGATCACAAGTAGGCAGTAGGCAGAGAGGCAGGCAGAGAGAGAGGAGGAAGCAGGCTCCCTGCTGAGCAGAGAACCCGATGCAGGCCTCAATACCAGGACCCTGAGATCATGACCTGAGCCGAAAGCAGACGCTTTAACCCACTGAGCCACCCAGGCGCCCCACAGCAAGTTCTTTCATGACACGTCCCCAAAGGCAAGGGAAACAGGCAAAAATGAACTATTGGGCCTTCATCAAGATAAAAAGCTTTTGCACACCAATAGCTACAACAAAATCAAAAGGCAACCAACAGAATGGGAGAAAATATTTTCAAATGACATTATCAGATAAAGAGTGAGTATCCAAAATCTATAAAGAACTTATCAAATTTAACACCCAAAGAACAAATAACCCAGCCAAAAATGGGCAGGGACAGTTCTCCAAAAAAGACATCCAAATGGCCAATAGACACATGAAAAAAATGTTCCATATCACTTGGCATCAGGGGAATACAAATCAAAAGCACAATGAGATACCACTTCATAAATGAAAATGAAATCTTGCCATTTGCAATGACATTGATGGAACTGGAGAGTATTACGTTAAATGAAACAAATCAATCAGACAGAGACAATTATCATATGCTCTCACTGATATGTGTAATTTCAGAAACAAAATAGAGGATCATAGGGGAAGAGAGGAAAA
The DNA here is from genome assembly GCA_004023965.1 of Spilogale gracilis. Lineage (NCBI taxonomy): Eukaryota > Metazoa > Chordata > Mammalia > Carnivora > Mephitidae > Spilogale > Spilogale gracilis. The sequence continues at coordinate 186,838 of PITA01000558.1, forward strand.
AATAAAACAAGACAAAACCAGAGAGAGAGACAAACCATAAGAGACTTTTTTTAAAAATATTTTTTTATTTATTTGACAGAGAGAAACACAGCCAAAGAGGGAACTCAAGCAGAGGGAGTGAGAGAGGGAGAAGCAGGCTTCCCGCCGAGCAGGGAGCCCGATGTGGGGCTCAATCCCGGGTCTCCGGGATCATGACCGGAGCCGAAGGCAGTCGCCCAACCAACTGAGCCACCCAGGCGCCCCTCCATAAGAGACTCTTAATCATAGGAAATAAACTGAGGGTTGCTGGAGGGGAGTGGAAGGATGGGGTAACTGGTGATGCACACTGGGGAGGGCATGTGATGTAATGAGCATTGGATATTATATAAGATTGATGAATCACTGATCTGTACTTCTGAAACCAATATACATTATATTTTAATTAATTGAACTAAAATAAAAATTTTATATATCAGGGCACCCTTTCTCATCCTTTTCTTAGGCTCTGCTTGCAGAGTGTCATATTTTCCATCTGTCATCTGACTGCTCCTCTTTCTCAGCTCCCATACTGCCTTCTTTTTTTTATAGAACAGCAACATATACAGAATATTACAAGTGGCAAAATCCTAAGACTGGAGGAAAATCTCAAATTAACAAATAAAAATTAACTATTATATAAAGTAGTCTTTACAAAATCAAAAGAGATCTTTTAGCACCTATCCCTTCAGAGTAGGTGGGAAGGTTTTTGCTTATAAAAAAACTTAGAAGGGTTTTTGACAATATCTATGTTTACCATCCCCAAATTCTTACAGCAATCTTTATTTTAGTTTCTAGGGGGCAACTTCCTAGTTCCTCTCTCTTCTCCCTCTTTAAAAAAGGAAGACTATAATAGGATTGGGAACTCCGTAATCTGTTATTTGCTTTAAGCCATCTTTCACAGATTTAGCATTTACCAAAATTCTTTAAAACTGTGAAGTTCCTTAAGAGATTTTCTTTCTTTCTTTCTTTTTTTTTTAAAGATTTTATTTATTCATTTGACAGAGAGAAACAGAGCCAGAGAGGGAACACAAGCAGAGGGAGTGAGAGAGGGAGAAGCAGGCTTCCCGCAGAGCAGGAAGCCCGATGTGGGGTTCGATCCCAGGTCTCCGGGATCATGACGTGAGCTGAAGGCAGTTGCCCAACCAACCGAGCCACACAGGTGCCCCAAGAGATTTTCTGAATAAAAAGGTAACAGCAACATTTTTGGCAAAATTTTATGTTAACTCTATTTTACTCTAATTCTCTAAACATTAATAATCGATTAATCATATAATAGGACTTTTTTGTATCTTATCCAGGACGCCTTGTCTCTGTCCCTGTCCCTAAATGGAACTCTGTGTATGAGACTGCATTCTGCTGACCTGTTGTGGTATATTTCTTTTCAGCTGAAGCAATGGTGCACTGAGTAGACAATTAAGCCATCTAGATATGACACTTAGATTATTGAGAAAGTCTACAACTTCTTAATATTGTTGGGCTTTTTTATAGGTACCTATTGTCGAGTGCACTTGTATTGCTTTGACCACAATCCAGAGACCTGAATTAGCAGTAAATATTTTTAAGCTGTGATGCAATAATCTTTTATTGCAAATGTCCATCATTCCATCCTCTGCCTCTTCCAATGCATGCTCTTTTGTGGATGGATCTCATTCTCACTGACACCAAAATTAAAGTAAAATACTCTTCCTTTTTAACAAAGACAAAGGAGAAAGCTTAGATGGAGTACTCTGAAAGGGGAGAGGAGCACACAGCACACAGCTGTGCAATGCAAGATACTGTGGCCAGAATCAGTGACAGAATTGAGAGAGAAATGGAAGGTTCCCCAGTAATGACCTTTCCATGGGGAAGGGCCACTGAGATGAACTTGTTGAAGGAAGACCAAAACACTCACAGGTTTTCCCCAGCCCACACCCAGGATTCTCACTGTCAGGAGGAAAGGGTCATTCAGTGACTGGTGCATGACTCTAGCTGAGACCAGGAGAAACAAAAAAATCTAAATGGAGCAAACTCCGAAAGGGGAATATGCTCTCATCCTACTTGGTACATCATTTACATGTGGGTTTCCTAAATCCATCCACATGTGGCTTAATAGCCAAATATCACCTGCACATTATTTATTAAGTACTTTTTTCTTTAAATCAATGCATTTTTCTTCCCTAAATAAATTGATTGAAAGGAAATTTCCTATATTAGCTTTAATAGAAAAACAAATATCAGTTGCCATAAGTATTAGGTAATTGCTAATGTAAATAAAGTGAAATAAAGCAATTCTATCTAATTCTAGCTAAATCTTGTGGTCAGCCAAAAGGTGTTCCTGAAAAGACTTGCTCTTTCTACTTAAAAGGAAATGGATTAATGTTAGAAACAAACATGTGATTTTTGTTCTTTTAATTAACAGAGTTGAAAGATCACTGAAGAAGAAATACTTTTCAATGTATTAGCTGTGGTCCCTGAAATGCCTAGAAATCTTCTACTGCAATGTCAGTGGTGAAGCTCCACACTCAAGAAAACACTGATTTGCTTTAATCCCTATACAAGATTAACTCTTCAAAGCACAGCACTATTAGGGAAGACACGGTGTTATGAAATACTAAAACCTTTTTTCTCTTTTGCAAAATTATCAAGCAGAAATATAACAGAGTAGACTACATTTTTCAAAGAGAAAGCATAATTTTGTAACACTGGTTTATATAAAAATTATTGGACATTATTATGAATGTTCTCAGTGTCTGAAGAAAAGGGAATCTCTGTCTATGAAGTTATAAAATTCTTCCTCAAGTAGAATCTTCTTTTTAAAAATTGAAGTATAATTGACACATAGTATCCTATTAGTTATACATTATAGAGATTTGATATTTCTATGCATTACAAAATTATCCTCAGGATAAGTCTAGTTACCATCTATTATAAAGTTATTACAATATTACTGACTATTTCTCTAGGCTGTACATTACATTCCCAAGAATTATTTATTTTGTAGCTGGAAGTTAGTACCTCTTAATTCTCTTTTTCTATTTAATCTCTCCCTATTCTGGCACTCAATAGTTTTTTTTTTCTTGGATCTATAAGTCTGTTTCTGTTTTGTTTTGTTTTTTAGATTCCACATGCAAGTCAAATCATAAGGTATTTGCCTTTCTCTGATTTATTTCACTCAGCATAATACCATCCATCGTGTTGCAAATAGCAAGATCTCATTCCTTTTTATGGCTGAGCAATATTCCACTGGATTTATAGGTATGCCACATTTTCTTTATCTATTCATCTATCGATAGACACTGCAGTTTCTTCCATACCTTGGCTATTGTAAATAATTCTGCAATAAACCTAAGGGTGGATAGATCTTTTCAATTTGGTGTTTTTATTTTCTTTGGATAAATACCAGAAGTGGAATTACATGATCAAAAGGTATTTTTATTTTTACTTTTTGAGGAACTTCCATACTGTTTTCCATCATGGTTACACCAATTTATATTCCCACCAACAGTACCTGAGGGTTCCCCAACATATGTGGATTTTTTTCATCTTTTTGTTAATAGCCCATCTGATTGGTGTGAGATGATAGCTCACTGCTGTTTTGATTTGCATTTCCCTAATGATTATTGGCGTTAAGCAACTTCTCATGTGTCTGTTGTTCATCTATCGGTCTTTGAAAAAAATTCTATTCAGGTCTTCTGCCAATTTTCTCTCAGATTTTTTTTTATATGTGCTCTTTATATGGTTTGGGTATTAATCCCTTACCAGATATATGATTTGCAGAAACGGACTTAACCATTTGCCAAATGGAAACCCACATCTCTCTCTTGCTTCCAAAGCCACATCTCTAAAAAGTTGACCACATCTCTAAAAGGTGGACCAAAAATTAGCTGTATGGTAATTTAAGAACTTTTAACACATAACAAAATATAGATTCAAATCTGTGAGGAAAATACTTGAGAACACCACAGTTGACTTTTTGGTTCTACAAATTCGTTTTTTAAAAACTCAGGTGGTATATCTGATGAAAGGAACAGAATTACTCTGCTAAAATCTGTACTATATATAAGTCAGACTAACATCCAGAGGAAGCCTTAACACATGGCTCCGACTGGTTACCCCTTGAGGATGGGGGAGGGGTTCCGATTGTAGAAGGTTTTTATGATCTACTTTACATATGCATATTTTCAGATTTTTAAAACAAGAGAAAGTAAAAAAAGTATAATTTTAGCCAAGATGTTTACCAAAATAGAGTGCATCTAGAGAATCACTATGATGGTAAACACACAGAACACCATGCCTCTGAGGGAGGGAGAGAGTGTGAGGATGTTTAGCCTTGAGAAAACTTGGTTGTCTGCAAATATCTACAGGTTGCCAGGGAGGAAAAAAAAAGAATGAAATGAATCCAGTGTTTCTTCTTATGGCAGGATTCAGGTTAACTGGTGTAAATAACAGGGAAGCAGATTTTTACTTTTATTCAAAGAGCATTTTTCTTACAACCTGAGCCACCCATTGGTGGATTTGGCTTCCTTCGGAGGAGTGAGCTCCTTTTCACGAAATGTGATCACGTCAAGTCTTGGGAACCACTTGCCAGGGACTTCAAAGATGAGATGGCTATATGGGGAAGAAGCAAAGGATGGAGAATGAAGGAGCTTTGAGTCTTCTTCCAAGTGGAAAATTCTCTGATTTATGCTGAAGCACAGAACTTCATATTATACCTCATTTTTTGCCAATGACTGAAGACTGAACAGGAAAGTTTGGTTTAATGGAGAATTATTTATGGTTTTTTGACTGGACAAAATGATAAATTCTTAACTTCTTCATGGCCTTTTTGTTAGATGGTCTAAAATAATCACTTCAGGGCATCATATAAAAATGAGAAGTATGAATTACTGACAAACCACTCAGGGTGAAGTTGCTGAAGATATTTTAACACTGAAGATGAATTTAAGCAGAGTGTGAAACATAATCAAGTTAACATTTTAGTTCAGACGCTACTTGTCACATTTGCTGGATTCTTCAGAAGAGCTCTTTTTGCAGGTGAACACTAAGAAGATAGCATGTCTGAATAATGTAAATGTCTGATTCTTACAAGATAAAACAGCTAATATTTCAGAATGATTATTAGAAGGACAAGCAGAATTATTTAGGTAGGGTGTATATTTACATATATGAGTCCATAAGAAAGAAGCACAGTGTTTGTTAGGAACAATTTGCTGGTAGAAACATGATCATAGAGACAACATAGCCCCTAGGCAACTGTCCTAAGATAAAAAGGGATAGACGCTGGACGTAAGTTATCTTTAGATGAGCATCTGTCCATTTATCAAGGAAAGTTCAGGACAATTGCTTCAATTTTTGCCTTGTCACATAATAAAAAGTGCAAAATCATAGCATTGGGGTCAAGTCCTGATTTGAATCCAGGTCTGCTGAACACATTGGTGGTGTCAATGAAGACACCCCCAGCTGAACACCTGAAATTCCACTGTAAAAAGCCATTCTTTTGGGTAAAGCCTTCTTATATATGTAAGTCACCAGAAATTCTGATGCATGAGCTGTTCTTAGGTGACACATGGTGCCATCATGAGGGGTATAAGCAGTGTTGATGCCTGCTGAGCATGTGAGGACTGGCAAGGCAGGCAAAAGGTGGAAATGGGAAGGCTTCAATCAACCCATCAGTCGAAATTGATTTGGGATTTGCTCTGTAATGACAAATTCCATTCATCTCACAATTTTCCAATGGCTGGTGGAAAGTACAGCTTTCATAATGCAGAAACAGTCTAAATTAAGCAGCACTTTAAACATTTAAGAGCAAACATATTTTGGAGAAATTAACATTTTCATAGAAGACTCTGGTGCTCCAAAACATAATGAGTCATGACTTTGCTATAGCAAATATTTACACGATCCTCATGAGTTTGTTTAAAGATTATCCTTGAAGATAACGAGGAAATTGGGTGGCAGCAGGACATGGAGGGCAGGGTAGGGCAGCCCTTGAGAAGATAGTCTCTAGAGTCAAACAGAGTTGGGTTTGAATCTCATTTCCATTACTTATAGACTGTGTAACCTGGGGCAAGTTACTCAGCTTTTTAAAATCTCTTTTGTATTTTGTGCACACAGGGAAAACAATAGAATCTACTTAAGAGGGCTTGCTGTTGGAATTAAATGGCATAGTATCCAAAGCTAAGCATTGTGCTCAGTACATAATAAACTCTCAGATAAATGTTAGCTATCATCAAATGTTAGACTTGCACGTGACTTTATCACTCAGTGATCTCTTAATAGCACGGTTGTGATGTTATTAAGAGATCATTGAGTGAGAACGTCATACGCAACTCTTTCTACCTTTGCCATGAAAGTAAAATTATTTATCTTTACTTTGCAGGTGACATGTCATCCATTCATTTAAATATGTTTATTGAGCATCAGCTAGATGCTGGTTATACAAAAGTGGACAAGAAATTTTCCTGTCCTATGTTGCCTGGAGTCTAGAGAGGACATGGTCATTAAAACATACTTGTGGGGGCACCTGGGTGGCTCAGTCATTGAGCATCTGCCTTTGGCTCAGGTCATGATCCCAGGGTCCTGGGATCGAGCCCTACATCAGGCTCCCTGCTCAGTAGGGAGCCTGCTTCTCCCTCTCCCACTCCTTCTGCTTGTGTTCCCTCTTGCACCGTGTCTCTGTCAAAGAAATAAATAAAATATTAAAAGAAAAAACATACTTGTGGTATAATGTCATGGGTGCTACACAAGAGATAAATGTAAGAGAAACCACGGCCCATTGAAGAAAAGGATGGACACAGGAAGACTACACCCTCTGATTCTCTGTACTTCAATCATTATATTGTCTATAGTTGGCCATCTATCTTGGACTGCAATATAAAAGATTAGTTGAAAAACTTAATTTAATAAAAATATGGCAATTGAGGCTATGAATCCTCCAATGAAGACCAATCACCAAATCTATTGATTCTTAGAGAGATCTTTTGTTATTGTTAAAATGTTTGTTAGCCTATCGTTTTCATATATATTCAATACATGTGTCAATAGTCAGTACAAAGCTTCTTTTCTTATTAATTCACATAACTCAAAAAGTCCACTAGATTTTTTTTTAAAGATTTTATTTATTTATTTGACAGAGAGAGATGACAAGTAGGCAGAGAAAGAGGGGGAAGCAGGCTCCCCACTGAGCAGAGAGCCTGATGCGGGCCTCGATCCCAGGACCCTGAGATCATGACCTGAGCCGAAGGCAGAGGCTTAACCTACTGAGCCACCCAGGCACCCAGTCCACTAGATTTTTAGTAACATTATGTTGTTTTACATCCCAAGGAACATCATCAGGGGAAATTTAACAGGACTCTGAGGAACCAGATGTATTTAGTTCTTGATTTATAATGACTTAGAAGATGAATTCTGGTTCCTCTAACCTCTGGGAGGACACCACCAGTGCGTTTCTTGAGAGATAAGAATCTATAGCATATCCCAGGGTGGTAAGAAGACAGAGACAACTGTAAGGGAACAGGAAAGCTGCCAGAGGGACAGCATAGTTTTTAGCATGTCCTATCAGATGCAGTCAGGGGTTAGGTCCCACCAGAGAGAGGATGGGCAGGTATTATAAAGCTAGAGAGTAAATTTCAGATGACGGTACTGGAATAATAGAAAAAACAATGAGCTGAGATGATCCATACAACAAATTCATTCTGTGACCTTGGCTAAGACATTCAACATTCAACAACTTTGGTTTTCAGAGCTAAAAAACTTCCCATCACTCCTACAAATACTGAGTACCTACCATGAGATAGGTGATAAGATTCAGAGAAGAATAGGACATGATCCTTGCCTTCAAGGAGCTTGCAAATTGGTGAGAGGGTAAAACCCAAGTACCTTCAGCACAAGAAAAAGATTGCCCCGTGGTCTTAGATGCTTAATTGGGACCCCACAGCAGAACTGTCTTGGGAGTTCCTTGATTCTACCAAATCAGTTGCTGTCTGTGGAGTCTGAATTTCAAAATTTTCTCTAGGTGAGAATTCTCCCCATGTGAATCTCAGGTATATACTTTAAGGATCCTTCTAGAATCTCTCTATCTCCAGGATTCCTTGTCAGCCCATGGAAGGGGGAAAGAAACTAAAAAGTAGAGTACTTTTTTTAAAAAGTTTTATTTATTTGGGAGAGAGGGAGCATGAGCAGGGGAAAGGCTGAGGTAAGAGGAAGAGAAGCAGATTCCCTGTTGAGAGCAGAGGACATTGCGGGGCTTTCAGTGAATCTGAGCTCATGACCTGAGAACCCACTATCATGGCCTGAGAATCTGAGATCATTCATGGTCTGAGAACCTGAGATCATGATCTGAGAACCTGAGGTCATGACCTGAGCCAAAACCAAGAGTCGAACACTCAACCAACTGAGCCACCCAGGCACCCCTAAAGAGGGTAATTTAAGTAAGGTATTAGAATCAGGATCCTTCCATCCTGACATCTCTGAACCTACAGAACAGCAAAGCACAGCTGCTGCGGAGGCCACTGTTGGTACCTAGAGACCTGACTGAGAGGGCAGCAACAGGAGTCTGGGCCCAGGGCTCAGAGAGATGGGAGGAAAAGTATCTCAGGTGCAGAAGAGGTTAAAGGGTCCACAGGACAATGCAGTTGGCATGACCATTAGTTCAATAGCAGGGCTTGCTTGTTTGTGCTATAGGTATAGCCTCTATAGCATGAGGCAGAGACCTACAGGAGCTTGTGGAAAGCTGCATATGATCCCTGGGACTATCTTCATGCACAAAAGTAAAGAAGCCTACTGTCCTCTATATTACCCTCTTATGCACCACAAGTAAGTGAAACCATGTGATACTTGAATTTTTCTACTTGGCTTATTTCACTCAGCATAATCTCTTCCGAAGACAGTAGGAGAAGGAAAGTAAATGGGAAGTAGGGTAATTCAGCGAGAGAAACAAAACACGAAAGACTTTGGACACAGAAACAAACTGAGGGACTTGGAGGGAGGGGGTGGGGGGATGGGAGAGCCTGGTGGTGGGTACTGGGGACACCTATTGCATGGAGCACTGGGTGTGGGGCATGGGCAATGAATCTTGGAACACTGGAAAAATAAAATAAATTTAAAGTTAAAAAAAAAAAAAAAGGTAAAGAAGCCTGCTCAGCCCCACTCACTTTCTTCAGAGTAGGATGCTCTCTGACAAAAGAGCTTTCTTACACTGTCTAAAAAAATGCAACAATATCCTAACCAAGAGGATTAAACAAGCATATCTTTGTGCCTAGAAGAATACTTTTGGACTAGTGGTCTGTTGGTTTTAACACTAAAGTTCATACAGGTCATCATTTGATGCCACAGAGGGACTGACAGCCCAGCTTTCGAGATGTCAGTATATTCAAAAAGAAAAGTACAAAATGCCCACATCTCCTGACATAGGGTAATGTGGGTATAACCAAGATCAATGACAGCTGCACTGGCTTCTCCAAAAGAAGAGTCATCCAATCAGTGGCATTTCTTAAGAATGACGGATGTATTTAGAGGGCTTAAAACGTTGCTCTGATGAAACAGTGCTCTACTGCACAGGTGTGCCTTTGGATATGTTTTGAGAAGTCATTGAACTCACTGTTAAAGGAAATACAATTTTATAAAATATGCATGGGATCTCAATCACTAGCAGTGACTGTGGAAACTGCTTTCACAAAAAGCCTGCGTCACCTAAAAACTTCGTTTGATATAAAGCTGACTCTATTTTATATATAACATACATAAAATATATAGCTGTCTAGGAAAAAGCTATGCAAATAAAACTAAGTTTGTCAGATTATAACAGTCATCAGGGAATTCTGGCATGAAAGAGTATAAGGAATGAGCCACAATCACATTACTTGGAGAAAAGAAGAAGGAGAGTTTTTGTTTCATTTGAAAGGTTACAGCATTTCATCCTTATGAAGTAGCTCACGCAATGTAGTTATGAAATGAAAATTTGCATTTAAGAAATAATAATGTTTCCCCTTGGTGTCTGGGAAACTAGGAAATAAACAGCACAGAAGGGACAGGGCCCAAGCACATTCTCAAAACTGCTCATCTTAAAGAACACTAATTAATTCTCAATGAATAGGGCACACAACGGCCCTGGTATCATAATGGGGGAAGAAGGTAAGGTTTCCAGGACCATGGACCGATGAGTGGGAAAGAGATTACAACAAGGTGTTAGTGCTCTCTACAACTCTCAGTTTTAATATTACGAGCAATCTTTGGATCTTACTTGAAAATCCATTGTTTTTCTTACATAATATTAAAAAGAAACACTCAAAAGCCCGTGTATAAATATCATTTACAACCCAATTTCTTTTCTTTTTTTTTTAGATTTTATTTATTTGAAAGAGAGAGAGCATGAACGGGGGGAGGGGCAGAGGGGGAGGGACAAGCAGAATCCGCACTGAGCACGGAGTCCCAGTCACTGCAGGTGACTGAGATCCCGTGCAGAAACGTATCAGTGGTTGCCCCAGAATGGGAGCTCAGACATTCATTCACTGATAATATAAAGGCTATGAAAGGGGAAGATTAACAAAAAGTATTCTATATCTTTGCAGACCCAGTTTTTGTATAAAAGACACTTACTACCATATTTTCTGATAAACTAAGTTGCAACCCATGACTACACTTGCCCTAGAACTCATCCTTTGGTCATATGGCAAGATGATTAGGAACTATACATAGTCAGGAAGATAAAGCATGGCACCATTCATGCAAGGAGGATAACTGTTACCCAAGCAGAAAAGTACATACCTTTGCTCAATGACATTTGGTAAAGTGCCAAGAAGTAAGGGATCTGTATTTTAACTACTCTTTCCCTTGTACACAAACATTCAGACAGCTTCTATCTCTCCTCTCATTTCCAGCCAATCCTTTCTCTTCTCTTCCTCAACACAACTTCTCCACACATCTACTGAACAAATCTGCTTTGGTCAAATTGGACCAATTTAACTAATAGGCCAGTTTAGTCCTAATTCTCTAATATAGATTTTAAAAGACTGTTTAAGTAAAAGCAGCATTTCATTTTATGCGTTATCTTCTTAATTATATTATTTGAACCACAGGGCTTTCCAAACAGGAGCTAGACTTAAATTTATGATTTTCTGGAGGGCTTTGATGTCTTTCAAAATATTAGCCACAACACTGAATAAAGTTATCTCCATAGGACTTAACATTTTCTGGTAAATATGACTCATACATTTGAATGCTTACATAATTTCAAAGACATATTTGTACTTTTCTAAAGACTACTGGTCAACTACAGTTTTAACTCTGATTACTAGTATTTTCTATTGATGATAAACTAAGTCACTTGCAAAATGACTTTCCAGATCAATGCAGGCCACTCACTGTTATTTAATTTTCCATGTTCTCAAGATTCTATCACTGATGTTTTTCAGCTTATACTTCATTAACACTATAGGGGAGTGGCTACAATGGGAGCCATGAGCACCGGTAATTCACGCTCACACAGTCGGATTCCGAGCCCTTACACAGGCACTGAAAGAAGGTGCTTTCTTCCCCAGGGTTCTAGAATGCCCCTGGGATTCCAGACACATTTTCCTCCTATACAGAGACAAAGCAGGTGTCATGAGGTGACCCTACAAGCATCAGAGCCAGGGAGCCCAGCAGTGTGTGATTTCAAGGCCAAACTTCCTACCCTCCATCCCTTCTCCGTCCCTTCGGAACTAGACTGGGTGCCTGGGTAAGGCACTATTGAAAGCTAACAGAAAAACACTCAGGAGATCACATTTCTTCATGTCCAATTTTGTCTGTTTTGTTTCTTTCTCACATGAAAACATAATTTCACTTAGATGACCAGATTCTTATGAGGTATCTAGATGAGTTCATTATATGACTCAAATATCTCTGTATCTTTTCAATAACGAGTTCTATATCTTAGACACCACAAGCGCCCAGTAATATGTGTTAAAGTGGATAAAACAGAAGTGAATGTCATCAGTTTCTCCTGCTGGTTGCTTTACCTGTTTTAGAGATATATTTCATAGTGTGGGGAAGGCTTTTCTAAAAGTCCTACATCACTACATCAGGAAGCTGTGACTCTGCCTGAGGCCTCTCACTGTCAGTCAGTAAAATCAGAGGCAATAGAATCCAGAACATAAGGGTTATGGACACAAGTCCTAGGTCAGACAACTAGAGGTATAAATCCTAATTCCATCTGCTATGTGACTTCCATCGGTTATCTCATCTCTCTATCGTCTCTGATACGAAATTGCAGTAGCCACACCATAACACTGCTGCGAGCATCAAGTGAGTCATTGCATGTAGAGTGTTTGGCATAATGCTTGGCACATAATAAGCACACAATGGTCATTAATAGTAGATTATAGCTTACAAATGGTAGCTGTTATTATTGTCATCAGAAATTTTCTCTAGCAGGAAGACCAGTTATCGCAATAGCATTTGCCTAACACTCAATCAGTAAGTCCTTGGCTGAATGACAACTTTAATATTTCTGCTTAGCCAGCTGATTCCTTAATTCATATTGATTTTTTTTAAACATGTAACTTTTTTTTAAGGTTTTATTTATTTATTTGACAGAGACAGAGATCACAAGTAGGCAGAGAGGCAGGCAGAGAGAAGGAGGAGGAAGCAGGCTCCCCGCTGAGCAGAGAGCCCGATGCAGGCCTTGACCCCAGGACCCTGAGATCATGACCTGAGCCGAAGGCAGAGGCTTTAACCCACTGAGCCACCCAGGTGCCCCATATTGATTTTTTATGTATAAAATGCTATACTTGAAAAAGATAAAAAACATATTCCAGTGGTCTCTTCAATCAGGTCGTTGGCTTGCTGCTTGGTTAGTTGCCCTGCAAGATGAGGAACATGATGACAAGATGGTATGATATCACGAGCAGTGAGTGACATACTCAATTAATGAATCACTGAACATTATATCAAAAACAAATGATACTATATCTTGGCTAATTGAACTTAAATTAAAAAAAAGATTTGTAAATCATCTAGAATGTATAAGAAAAAAGTATTAATGAAAATAACTATATTATAAGCCTTTTCCTAAATGAGGGCAAGAATGGCAAATCAACTAAGATTGGTAAGGGAACTTAAAAAACAAAAATAGGGACACCTAGTGGCTCAGTCCTTAAGCATCTGCCTTTGGCTCAGGTCATGGTGGGAAGGAGGCCAGTGGGGGGAGGGGGGGTGTGGGGAGGAGAGGTGGAGCCCAGCATTGGGCTCCCTGCTTGGCGGGAATTTTGCCATCACCATGACTTATTTTATAACTTGAAGTTTGTACTTCTTGACTCCCTTCAGTTATTTTGCCCACCCCCAAAACTGTCTCCCTTCTGGCAGCCACCATTCTCTTCTGTGTATCTATGAGTTTTGATTTTGTTTGTTTTGTTTTAGATTCCACACATAAGTGAAATCATGATATTTCTTCCTGTCTGACTTATTTCACTTACCATATTTCCCTCAAAGTCCATCCATGTTGTTACAATGGGCAAGATCTTATTCTTTTATAAGGGTGAATACTATTCCATGTATATATATGCCATTTCTTCTTTATACATTCACCCTTCCATGGGCATTTAGGTTATTCCCATATCTTATCTTTTATAAGTGATGCTGTGATGAACATAGGGGTGTATATATCCTTTCAAAGCAGTGTTTTTGTTTTCTTCAGGTAAGTACTCAGAAGTGGAATTGCTGGATCAGATGGTAGTTGTATTTTTTTTAATTGAAGTATAGTTGACAGTGTTTGTTTTATTTTTAATCTTTTGAGGAACTGCCACACTGTTTTCCGTAGTGAATGCATCAACAGCACACAAGGGTTCTCGTTTCTCCACACCCCCACCAACACTTGCTATTCCTTGTCTTTTTGACACCAACCATTCTAACAAGTGTGAGGCGATATTGTGGTTTTGATTTGCATTTCCCACATAATCACTGATGTTGAGTGTTGTTTCATGTGCCTGTTGGCCATCAGCATGTATTCTTTGGAAAAATATCTGTTCATCTCATCTGGCCAATTTAAAATAGATTGTTTGGGCACTTTTTCAGTTCTTTAAAAGATTTTATTTGTTTATTTATTTATTTATTTGTTTGTTTGTTTGTTTGACAGAGAGAGAGAGAGAGAGAGAGAGAGAGCGAGAGACCGCACAAGCAGAGGGAGAAGCAGACTGAGCAGGGAACCTGATGTGGGGCGCAATCCCAGGACCCTGGGATCATGACCTGAGCTGAAGGCAGACACTTAACCAAGTGAGCTACTCAGATGCCCCAGATTGTTTGGGGTTTTTGGTACTGAGTTATGTGAGTTCTTTATAAATCTTAAATGTTAACCCCTTATCAGGTATATGATTTGCAAATACCTTGTGTCATTCAATAAGTTGCCTTTTCATTTAGCTGATGGTTTCCTTTGCTGTGCAGAAGTTTTTTCCTTTGATGTATTTTTGTTTTTGTTTCTGTGGTCTTTGTTTTTTGAATCACATCTAAAAATTTATTGCCAAGACCAATGTCAAATAGCATACCACCTATGTTTTACTCTAGGAGTTTGTTTTTTTTTTAAAGATTTTATTTATTTACTTGATACAGAGAAACACAGCGAGAGAGGAAACACAAGCAGGGGGAGTGAGAGAAGGAGAAGCAGACTTCCCACTGACCAGGGAGCCCAGGGTGGGGCTTGATCCTGGGACTCAGGGATCATGACCTGAGCCGAAGGCAGACGCTTAATGACTGAGCTACCCAGGCGCACCTACTCTAGGAGTTTTATGGTCTCAGGTCCTATAAAGTGTTTAATCCATTCTGAGTTCATTTTTGTGTATGGTGTAAGATAGAAGTCTACTTTCATTCTTTTGCACGTATTTTCCAGTTTTCCCAATACCATTTAGTAAATAGATTGTCCTTTCCCCATTGTGTATTTTTGCCTCTTTTGTGTATGGTTAGATTTATTTCTGGGCTTTCAATTCTGTTCCACTGATCTATGTGTCTGTTTTTATGCCAATACCATACTGTTTTGATTACTATATGCTTTGTAATATAATTTGAAATCAGGGAGCATGATGACTCTAGACTTGCTCTTATGTCTCAAGGTGGCTTTGGCAAGTCAGTCTTTGGGGATTCCTTAAGAAATGTAGGGTTGTTTGTTCTTTCTGTGGCAAAATGCCATTGGAATTTTGATAGGGATTGCATTGAATCTCTAGATGGCTTTGGGTAGTATGGACATTTAAATAACATTAATTCTTCCAATACATGAGCACAGAATATCTTCCATTTGTGTCTTATTCAGATTCTTTCATCAATGTCTTACAGTTTTTGGTGTATAAGTCTTAACCTCCTTGATTAAATATATTCTTACATAATTTTATTCTTTTTGATGCAATTGTAAATGGGATGGTTTTCTTAATTTTTGTGTGTGTTCTTTGTTAGTGTGTAAATATATAGCTGAATTCAATTTTCCTGAATTCATTTACTAGTTACAGTAAATGAACTTTTTCTGGAGTCACTAAGGGTTTCTATATATAAAGTCATATCACCCACAAACAGTGACAATTTTATTCTTTCCCACTAATCTGGATATCATTTCTTTCTCTTGCCTAGTTGCTCTGGCTCAGATTTCCAATAGTATGTTGAATAACAGTGGTGTAAGTAAGCATCCTTCTCCTGTTCCTGATCTTACAGTGAACGCTTTCAGTTTTTCACCACTGAGTATATTAGGTATGGGTCTGCCATGCGTAGTTTATAATGCTGAGGTACAATTCCTCTATACTTAGTTTGTTGAGCATTTTTATCATAAATGGATATTGAATTTTGTTAAAGTGGTGTATCATACTGATTGACTTGGAGATATTGAACCATCCTTGCACCCCTGGAATAGATCCCACTTGATCATGGTGTGTGATACTTTTAATGTATTGTTGAATCAGTTTGCTAATTTTTATTTTTATTTTTTTTTTGCATCTATGTTCATCAGGGATATTGGCCTATAATTTTCTTTTCTTGTAATGCCCTTGTCCAGTGTTGGTATCAGAGTAATGCTGGCCTTATAATTTATAAATGTCCCCCTTCTTCAATTTTTGGGAAGAATTTGAGAAAAATAGGTATTAAATCTCTGAATATTTGTAGAATTTACCAGAAAGCCATCTGGTATGCTCAGATTTTTTATTTCTTCATAAGTCAGTCTAAGATATTTGCATATTTCTAGGAGTTTATCCATTTCTTCTAGATTGTCCAATTTGTTGGAGTATAATTGTTCATAGTTGTCTCCCATGACCCTTTGTATTTCTGTGGTAGCATTTGTAACTTCTCTTTCATTTCTGATTTTATTTATTTTATCTTTTCAAAATACCAGCTCTTAGTTTCATTGATCTTTTCTACAGATTTTTTTTGGGAGAGGGGGTTTAGTGTTGATCTTATTTATTTCTCCTCTGACCTTTATATATCCTTCCTTCTATTATCTTTGGGCTTCATTTGTTCTTTTTTTCCTTAGTTCCTTTAGGTGTAAAGTTAGATTTTTTTTTTATTTGAGACTTTTCTTATTTATTGAAGAATGACTGTATCACTATGCACTTCCCTATTAGAACAGCTTTTGCTGCATCCCATAGATTTTGAAGTGTTACATTTCATTTTCATTTTTCTCATTACTTTTTAAAATATTTCCTCAATTTCCTCATTTATACAATGGTTGTTCAGTAGCATGTTGTTTAATCTTCACATTTTTGTGATTTTTCCAGTTTCCTTCTTATTCTTGATTTCCAGCTTCATACTACTATGATTAGAAAAGATGCTTGATATGTTCTCACTTTTCTTAAATTTACTGAGACATGTTTTGTGATTTAACATGTGCTCCATCCTGGAACAGATTCCATGTGGACTTGAGAAGAATGTGTGTTCTGCTGCCTTTGGGTGGATTGTTCTGTGTATATCAATTAAGTCCTTCTGGTTTTATGCGTCATTTAAGGCTTATGTTTCCTTATTGATTTTCTGTATGGATGATCTATACAATGATGTAATTGGGGTACTAAAACCTCCCACTATTATTGTAGTATATATATGCATAACAGCCCATTTTAAGTTATACTGATAGCAACCTAAGTTTGAATGCATTCTAACACTCTATCTTTTTACTCCCTCCCACTCCACATTTTATGTCTTTGATGTCTCACTTCACATTTTTTTTGACTATAAATTTATTTTATTTTTTCAGTGTCCTGAGATTCATTGCTTATGCCCCACATCCAGTGCTCCAGGCTGTGTATTCTTTAACTATCACAATTATAGTTAGTTTTACTATTTTGCTTTTTTTTCCTAAATACTAGCTTTATAAGTAATTAGTTCACTACCTTTACTATATACTTACTTTTACCATTGAAATATCTACTTTTATAAACCCTTTTTTCCTGCTTAAAAAGTCTCTGGCATTTCTTATAAAGCTAGTTTAGTGGTGATCAACTTTACCTGTTGCTTGTGTGAAGACTCTTTATATCTCCAATTCTGACTGGTAACCTGTCAGGTAGAGTATTCTAATATTCTTGGCTGGAAGTTTTTTTTTTCCTTTAAGCACTTTGAATATATGGTGTCACTCTCTTCTGACCTGGTGAAGTTTCTGCTGAAAACTTCTTATACTCTTATGAGGGTTGCCTGTATGTAACAAGTTGTTTTTCTCTTGCTATTTTTATGTTCTCTTCTTATATTTAACTTTTGACATTTTAATTATGATGTGTCTTGGTATGGATCTATTTGTGTTCTTCTTATTTGGAACTCTGTTTCCTGGACCCCGATGTCTGTTTCCTCCCCCAGATCATGGAAGTTTTCAGCTATTATTTCTTCAGTTAACTTTTCTGCTTCTTTCTTTCCTGGCTCCTTCTGGGACCCGTATAATGTGGATGTTGTTCTGCTTCATATTGTCTTATAGGTCTCTTATGGTATTTTCACTTATTAAAATATTTTCTCTTTGTGCTGCTCTCTCTGGATTGGTTGTTTTGTCATCGGGCTTGCTGATCCATTCTTCTGCTTCAGTCAGTCTGCTGTTGAACCCACTTAGTGTATTTTCCAGTTCCATTATTATATTCTTCAGCTCTCGGACTTCTGCTGGTTACTTTTTTAAGTCTTTTATATCTTTACTGAAGTTGTCATTACGTTCATGCATTCTTTTTCTAGGTTCAGTGAGCACCTTTATGACCATTACTTTGAATTCTGTATCAGGTAGTATACTTATCTTTATTTCATTGAGGTCTTTTCTGTGACTTTATCTTGTACTTTTGTTGGAACAGAGTCCTGTTTCCTCATTTTGCTGGATTTTCTGGATCTGTTTCTACATATTAAGCAAAACATCTACCTCTCCAGTCTTGGAAGAGTGGCTTTTTGTAAGTGATGAACTTTATCCTTAAACCTTGCCCTAGGTCTTTGTTGTCTCTTGAACCTTTGAGATGTATAAGTAGGCTGATTCATTCTTGACAGGTCCTAGTTGCTGAGATTATGCCAAAACTCATTAGTGTTCCAAGGTAAAGGATCTCAGCACCCAGTTTCTGGGTGATTTGAAGCTGGACCCTCAGGTAGCAGCTTTTAAACTATGCAAATTATACAGTGCTGTACAGTCTTAATTAAAACCCTGCTGGCCTCCAGACTAGGAGATCTGAAGTTGTCCCTGGGCAACAGTTGAAAACATTTGGCTCCAGATGGCTGTGTTAGCCCCATCAGCTCCAGATAGGGACATCAGCAGACTGTAGTGAGGCCAGGAAACAGCATGAGGATAGGGTCTCCCTGCTTACATTTCCTGAGAGTTCATCCACAGTATCTAGATATGTGGCAAACCTGAAACTTGGGGTGCCTGGGTGACTCAGTCATTAAGTGTCTGTCTTCAGCTCAGGTCATGATCCTAAAGTTCCAGGTTCAAGCCCTGCATAGGGTTCCTGCTCTCTCACTCCCCTCGTTTGTGTTCCCTCTCTAGCTGTGTTTGTCTCTGTCAAATAAATAAATAAAATCTTAAAAAAAGAAAAAAAGAACCTGAAGACTATACCTCAGGCTGAAGCTTCGGGGTAAATAAATAGGCCATTTTAATAGGAAGACTGGGAGTGTGCCAGTCCAGTGTCTGTGCAGTGCCTTGGGAGTGGCAGTCTACGAAAGCCTGTCATTCCAATTGTTATATTTCTGTGTAGCTCAGAATTATATGCCCCGACACCTGGCCGCCAGGATCAGATGATCAGGGGTGGTCCCCTGGGTGGACTGAGTGAACCCTCTCTGGCTTTAGTGATGCCGCTGGGAGTGTGGGGAAGGGCCTTGGCTGTACACAGCTGCCAGCTTCAGTGAGGCAGAAGGAATGCGCTGTGTCTGCACATGCCCACCAGCTCCAGCAAGGCAGTGAGAGTATTACGCAACCACACATGCCCACCAGCCTTAAAAAGACAGTGGAAGAGTGCAGTACCTATGCATCTGCTAGAAATAGCAGGGTACAGGAAGAATGCAAAAATGGTGCTCACCAGTGCCTCTGGAGCTGCAGAAAGTTCCAGCTGTTTCCTGCCCCTCCAGCAGAAGCTTTAAGATGAGCAAATAAGTCTCCTTCACATAAAATCTAGGTACTTTCCAAACTACCACTTTTGTTCTGGGTCCCAGGATGAGTGAAACTGCATATGAGTCCTCTAAAAGGATTATCTCAGTTCCCTACAGCCCTTTGGGTCCCTTGGATGTAAGCCCTTTTGATTTTCTGAGCCAGATATTTTGAGGGCATATCTCTCCAGTGCAGGACCCAGGGCCTGTGGGGTCTGATATAGGGACAAATCACTTCCTCCTTTGGGGGGAAACTCTGGACATGTGAGAGTCTTCCCTATTGTGGGTCACCATGCTGGCGTGGGGTTTTTAGTGAGATTGTTCCTGCCTCTCCTACCTTCTCAATGTGGTCCTTTTATTTTTTTGTTGTGGAGAAGCAATTCAACTAGTTTCCAGGTTTTTTCAGAGGGAATCATTCCACACGTAGCTGTAGATTTGGCGTGTCCCTGGGAGGGGTTGTGTTCAGGGTTTTCCTAAGCTGCTGCCCAATCAGAGATTCCTTACTGATGAATCGTCATGAGCCCCAGAAATAGTCATGAAGAATCTTGAGTATCATATGGAAAGGACTTTGAGACAGAGACATCTTGAGCAAATACCGGGAGACAGAATAAATCAGAATGAATCCATAATCCATAATTTCACATCCATACAGTCAACAGCTGAGCCTCTAGTCTGGCTAGACATTACTTACTGGGAAGGAAAAATTCCTCCAGGCCTGGAATAATAAAGTTCCAGTGTTTACTTCTCAGCATGAAATGTCAGTAATAACTGGGATGGTAGTATGGCAACAGAAAGGACTTGCTAATTTGTAGGTATGAAATCATCTCAATATTATGAGGTTTAATTTGTAAATTGCCTTAGGGGTCGTGAAGAGTGTGAGGCAGAGCAGTAAGGCACAGCAAAAGAAGAGTTCAGCTGAAAAGAGAAATGGGAAAAAGGTGGCTTTAAGCCACTTGTATTTTAGGTTCATGTTTTTAAATGTATTGGGCCTAATGGCAGTTTCATATCCAATCAGGACAGGTAGGGTTAAAATTTTCTGGAAGGTGTTCAGACAAGCAAAGTAGCAAGTGGTCTCAAGTAATTCCTTCCCCAAGTCTATCTAGGTGGAGAATGCTTGTTCCTTTATAACTTATTATCAAAATAGACAGAAAAGTGGCAAAAAAGCAGTGGAGAGCATATTTTTTGTGTCTTACAGCATGGTTTCTATGGGCTGTCTTCTGCCCTGAGTTATTAATCTGAAGGCCAAACTCTGCCTCCAATTCAAAAGGTGTGAACTCTAAGAATGTGAAACATTGTTTCTTTGGACAAGGATATTGTGAAACATCTATAAAAACAAGACCTGGATTCTTATTTTAGATTCAGGATCAAAATAACATTGTAGAAAGCCGCACATTGAGCTGCAGGTATGAAAAGGCACCTTACAATTAAGAAATCTAATATATAAATGGACATAATCATAATGCAGATTAACATGTGAAGAAGCAGCAGTCTAAGTGGATATTTATGGATATTAACCCACTGACCATCAAAATAACATGCAAAATATGTACCACTCATATCCTCGTTTAAAGAGGGAGAACCAAAACATAAAAAAGTTTAAGTAACATTCCCAGTCACACAGCTAATAAAAGGCAGAACCAGGATCTGTACTCATGAGCTCAATTCCTATTTTATATTTCCAGATGATAAAAATCTAGATTAATAAAAGAAGAAAATTAGGGAGAGCAGTTTTCTCCATTGGGTTCATTAGATTACAATCAGCAAGCTTAAAAACCTGCCATACTTAAAGATATTTCAATATAAAATCTCCACATATATAAATTTTATAGTCTAGATTAATTACAGGTAACATAGGCATCTTCTTAGAAATGACCCCAAAGTGAATTTGTTCCTTTTAAGGCTCCAACCCTAATTCAGACCTCTGTTGCTTAACTCAAAAGCAACAGTGAGTTCCAGAGATAATTTTTCTAAGGGAAGAAAGAGATGCCTTCCATTTCCTACTCTACCCCCAGGAAACCTAAATTTCCCTCACAGAATTCTCAGTAGTATCTTAATCAGGTCAGAAAATGTGAAATAGCCCAGCCATGGACAGGGTGAAATTCTGGCCACCTTTAAAATCCAGTGAGGCCTCATCAATTAGGAGGGAACTGCCATAGCAGGAAGTCAGAGAAGGAAAGATTCCTGATAGGGAAGGACACAGCCTGGATTCCATGGAGCTGTCCGTGGTGCTGATCTCTATTTTAACCTGGCTGTTGAGTCATGGGTTTCCCGGTGTTTTTATTCCCCTTAACTTGATGACTTGGTTCACGTCTTGTTCACTTCGTTGCTGTCTGATACCTCTCTGCTGTAGACTACTTTAAGCCCTGTGGCCTACCTAGGCAGGGTTTTACATACTAGGAAACTGAGGCACAAGGAGGTTAAGTAACTTGCCTAAGGTATGTACTTAATAAGTAATGGAATTGGGATTCAAATCCAGCCAAGCCAGTGGCAGAGACCACCCCCTTGATCTCCACATACAACCACTTCCCTGAATAAAGGTGAACAATGCTTGAGGTAGTCCTCCACAGAAGCAGGCAGGAGTGACAGGCCATGATAATGAGGGTCCTAGAGAGAAGAAGGTGACTGAAGAGCACAGCACACCATGAAATGAGCAAATGACTAGCTGGAGTAGTTGCTATAAAGAAAGAATTTCATCTTGGAGACAGATGTGCTTCAAAAGTAGTCTTTCTTCCTGTTCTCACACTCTTCCTTGGAAGAACTAACTGACATTTCTCCCTGCTTATTTAGTTTTCCTCTATTTTTACTTCTGACAATCACCAATACCTTTATTTTATTTTAAACAGGACTGCAAAGTTTATGTTAATTTTTGAGTAGTTGTGTTGCCAAAGGACCAGAAGAACAGGCTTGATTTCCCAATTTGTCATCCACCCTGTAACTAGTATTACTGTTAATACCACAATAATAAATAATATAGTGGAGGCATTTGTGAACAAATTTGATTCTGCAGTAAAATACCTTGGTACAATGACAGAGGTCTCCCTGAGCAAAACCAATCCATAGGAGCAGGACCAGTAAAGCTAAGGGGGAGGTTCAACAGAGAGAAGGGGACGGTTCACGTTCCCAGGAAAAACACTGCACCCCTGCAAGTCAATCTTCACATATAGCTCCTGCCTGCAAACCAAACCCTACCTAAGAAATAGAAACCAAGGGACAGCCATTCAAGGTAAGATTTATAGCAACTGAAAACATGTCAACATTATTCAAACAGAAAGAAATATTTCCTAAGAAAGGAAGACATACAATTCTATGCTTTCCCTAAGCTCAAAAAAATAAAGCCTATTTAAAACCTGTATCAGTAGCAAACTTACACAGCATCTGTCTTCTCCTGGACTAACTTTATAGTTGTTATCCAAAATACTCTAAAACATGAATGAGTGTGTGCTTGTGTGCATATGTGTGTGTGTTTCTATGTGTGTGTGGACAATAATGGGGTTGGGGCTACTAAGTCTTCATTCAAGTCTATTAAGTAACGTTCCGATTAATGCATCGTGTTGTGCAGTCTATTCAAAAGGTCAAGGTCTACAGCTGAGCTAAATATAACCTGGTGAGAGAGAGCTGGAGAGCTCTGGAAATTTTTGAGAGGCTTTTTCATACAGTTTGGAAGATAAGAACATTTTTTGAAGGGATTTCATTCTTTTTATGAAGTGTGTGATTGAAAAAAAAGGTAACAAGGACAAACATAACTTCTTATACAAATAGTTTTAAAGAGAAATCTAGAATAATTTTTCACTGTTTAAAAATATGAAAAAGCCACTATGTTTCTCTAACCCGTATTTCTCTAAGAAACTTAAATCATTTTCACATGTTTCAATAGAGCTGGTAATCTTGCTGCTTTTGTTGAGAGCAGAGGTCAACGTGACCTTCCTAAGATACACAGCTGACTGAGATAGTCTGCTGTTTAAAACCCAATGACTTCTCATGGCCAGTGGGAGAAAGTCCAAATACCCTTTGCCATGCAATCAAGGCATTTGGTTTTCTGGCCAATAACGACATTTCCAACTGCCTCTTATACTGTATTCCTCTCACTCATCCTGTTGTCCTTCAAATGACCTCTGATGTAACTGCCTGCCTTTGGACAGAACGTCTTTTCCCACATTGTCTGCAGATCTTCCTTACCATAGCACCACCTGACAGCCCTGCACCACCTTCTATTCCTCTCCTTAGGGCAAAAGTGATTATCACTTCCCTTTGGCCTCCACTGACTTTTTAAGGATATTTCTTGGTAAATATCTCTGTCTACCCCTGGGCTGTAAATTCCAGGAAGGCTCTGCCCACCTATCACAGTGCCCAGTACATAATAAGATGTATTATAAATAATCAAGTTCTCCAGATAGATATAGAAATACAAAACTGAAGCAAATTTTCCTCACTGTATGAAGACATCCTCAGATTATAATTTTTATTTCTAGGTGATCTCTTACTCCTCATTATCTGCCAATTATAAAAGCAAAACCTTGACAGGAATGTCCTTTGTGATTTCCTACCACCCCAACATGTATTTGGGCAGAGGTAGTGTATACCAAATGTGTATTATATATGTAGGTGTGTGCATGTGTGTGCGTGCATGTGTGTGTGTTTGTGTGTGTAGTGTTGAAAAGACTGTACCTTAAAAAAGTACTAAGGTAGTCAGTGACTACAATAACCGTCTTTTAATCAACTTTGACTGTGCCAAACAATGATAGTTACCATGTGTCTATCATTAAAGAATGCTAAAAACAGTTCCACATTCATTTTATAACATGGCAGGAGACTGAGATCTCATTTGTATTTATCAAGACTCTTCAGGTCTTTCTTTCTTCTTCCCTTACACTAAGCTGAGCTCAATGACAGAAAAATCACATGTAATCTTCCAGCACTTCACTTCAAGAGCACTATAAGGTCGTGGTTGATGGTAATGTCTGACGTGAAAAAATGTGCATCATCATTAGCCATCAGGGAAATTCAAATCAAAACCAAACTGAGATACCACCTTATACCAGTTAGAATGACAAAGATTAACAAGACAGGAAACAACAAATGTTAGAGAGGATATGGAGAAGAGCAAACCCTCTGACACTGTTGGTGGGAATGCAAGTTGGCGCAGCCACGTTGGAAAACCGTGTGGAGATTCCTCAAAAATTAAAAATAGAGCTACCCCTATGATCCAGCAATTGCTTTCCTGGGTATTTACCTCAAAGATATCGATGTAGTGAAAAGAAGGGCCATATATAATCCAACATTCATGGCAGCAAGGTCCACAATCGCCGAACTCTGGAAAGAGCTGAGATGCCCTTCAACACATGGATGGATGGATAAAGAAGATGTGGTCCATATAAACAATGGAATATTACTCAGCCATCAGAAAGGATGAATACCCAACTTTTGCATCAACATTGATGGGACTGGAGGAGATTAGGCTGAGTGAAATAAGTCAAGCGGAGAAAGTCAATTATCATAGGGTTTCACTTACTTGTGGAACACAAGGAATAACATGGAGGACATTTGGAGAAGAAAAGAAAAAGTGAAGGGGGAGAAATCGGAGGGAGAGATGAACCATGGAGTCTGTGGACTCTGAGAAACAAATGGAGGTTTTTAGAGGGGAGGGGGTGGGGGGATGGGTGAGCCTAGTCATGGGTACTAAGGAGGGCATGTATTGCATGGAGCACTGGGTGTTATATGTAAACAATGAAACTTGGAACACTGCATCAAAAATTAATGATATATTTTATATTGACTAACATACATACATACATACATAAATACATGCCTGGAACTGAGTGCCTGGGCTGAAACCCTAACTCCTCACAGGCTGCCTCTGAACCTATATTGGTTTCCTTAACCTCTTGTGCTTGAATGACAACATCTGTGAAATGGGGATTAACAACATCTACTTCATAGGCTCGTGGCAAAGTTTAAGTGATTTACATATTTATATAATAAAAATATTTCCATAATGTATAAAAATACAACAATGATATATTATATATATATATATATATATATTCCTAATTTAGAATCTTCAGCAGGCTCACCTTGACTGGACTTTCCCATCACTTTAAAAATCCTCTTTGTTATTTACTCCTTTCTCTACTAATGCACCCGATTCCTCCATTATTCCTTGCATAGATTTTATTAATTCACATTTCAGCTTATAGAGGTCTCTTTTTTCTACCAGACCAACTACTGGATCCTTTAAAGTTATGTAAAGTCCAGTTCTCCTATTTCCTGCCTCTAAAATTCTGCTCTGAGAATCCCTTAAGGACTGCCCATCTCTATCAAGCACTTAAAATAAATGCACTGAGCTACCAACTAGCTGTTTTGTGTAGGCAGCCAGACTGCAGGGTCCCAGAAGGCAAAAACAATGTCTGCGATCTCAAGGCCTCCCCAGCTTGGCTCACGGTCAGCTGCTAGGTACTCGTGTGCTATTTGGTAGACAGCAAAGGGTTGCTTTGTCTCTCTCTCACAGGAAGGCACAGAATAGGGCAGTGGACATCTCATTTTTCCTACTACCTCCCTGGATAGCTAACCAGTCTGAGCTTGGCCAAGCCTTGTCTCTCCTTGGCAGGGATTCCTTCTGGAGCACTTAAATAGAGACTTCTCTCCAGCAATTACAAATAGAATGCTTAATTTTAAAAAATCACCAGTTGTTTTTTTTAAGCGGCTTGGGTCTACATATAGAGTATACATGTTTATATTTACTTGAGCTCTCCATTTGCTCCTTTTCTCTTTCTTTCATTTTGTTGAAATTTATGTGCTCATTTTTTTACGTGTTTACACACACACGTGCAACAGAAAACAAATGTTTAAATAGAATAACAAAAAATCAAGATAGAGGTAAACATCATTAATTATTAGAAAAAGAAGTTTATGTTTAAAAGAATATTAGTATCAAATACTTTGGTTCTGAATTTTTAAAAAGATCTTATTTATTTATTTGAAACAAAGAGAGATCACAAGTAGGCAGAGAGGCAGGCAGAGGTTGGAGTAAGCAGGCTCCATGCTGAGCAGAGAGTCTGATGAGGGCCTTGATCCCAGGACCCTGCATGACCTGAGATGAAGGCAGAGGCTTTAACCCACTGAGCCACCCAGGTGCCCTTTGGTTCTGATTTAACTTAAACATGGGACTTGGAGGGAGGGGGTGGGGGGATGGGAGAGCCTGGTGGTGGGTACTGAGGGCACCTATTGCATGGAGCACTGGATGTGGGGGCATGGGCAATGAATCTTGGAACACTGAAAAAATAGAATAAATTTAAAGTTAAAAAAATGTGATAAAACACTACTCAGATAAAATAACACTAAAATGTAGTAAGCTTTGAATTTTAAGTAATAATTACTTAATTGTGTATATTGTCACAGTTGCTGAGATGCATTTTATATTTCTGAAAAATCATGTTATATTATTTTTTCCACACAAGAGTAGCTGGGATTTAACTTGTATTTGCTGATGTTTACCATGAGAGCAAATGAAAAGATTCTTTTCTAAAATTCTGGTTGTTCTATTAATTTTCATCAGATGCATTTGATATAAATGAAAAGTGAAAAGGAATGGCCCACATATTCCTTCTCCATGCTTTCCTGGCTCCTGGAACTTAGAAGGATGGAAATCCTACTTTCCCTCATGTCTTATGCTAGGAAAAAGGCCAGTGAACTGATAGGTCAATGTGCTCTCTGGAAGTGTCCTAAATCTGGGAAGCATATGCACACTCATGGCCCCCAGAGAGCTGCAGAATCCTGTCTACTCTCACCATCATCAGCAATCATGACTAATATAGGTAGGAACATAAACTGCTCTTATATTCAAGAAGCAACCTTAAAGGATCACCCCAGATACACGGGACATCTATTCTAATTCTCATACTCCCAAGCCTAGATTCCAACCCCTGGAATATGCTAATTTTTATAAGACTTTATTTATTTATTTGAGATAGAGTGAAAGTGCACATACTTGAGTGGGGGGCAGAGGGACAGAGGGAGAGCAAGAAGTAGGTTCTTCCTGCGTCATCAGGGAGTCTGATGCAGGGCTCCATCCCAGAACCCTGAGATCATGACCTGAACTGAAGGCAGACACTAAACTGACTGAGCCGCCCAGGCGCCCCTGGAATACGCTATTGAAAAAGAACTGCATGACAGCTGATTGAAGTAACCAATGCAACCATTCACCCTGACAGGATGACAGTTCCACCTACAAGAAGGGGAAATTAACTGGCATCAATTATACTTATTTAAAGCCACCATTTGCAGAGTTCTTGTCACTTTATATTTTCTCCCTCAATCCTCGTAACAACACTGTGAGGTAGGTGTACAGATTATTACTGTCATTTTACAGAGTAAGAAACTGAGACTCAGAGTAATGACAAAGGTTACATTTCTCAGAGCAGACGGCGGAGTCAGAACTTGAAGCCAGGACCCTCAAATCCAGAGCAAGAATGTTTGTCATTCAGTTGTGCTGCCTCGGCGCACCCACGAATTTATTGTAGGTGATGAGTTCTCTATATGTCCTCTATAGCTACAGTGAAACCTTAATTCAATGTGGTAGTAACAACATTGTCTATAGTGACAATTTGTACTACAGTGAAAGAAATCTACATTGTCACATTATAGTGAAGGACTCGATTACCAGTTTGACTACTTGTTTCTTTCATGTGTCTTTTGCCCGCCCCCCATTACATTATCTAGTGCCTCGTGAATCTTCACATATACAATACGTGAATAATAATAATTAGCAATCAGTCTTGGCTACACATCAAGGGAATTTCAAAGATAAATTAGTTTACTGATCCAAAGGTGCTAAATGAAATATTTTGTTGTGGATTTATGTATTTCCACTAGAAATATACAATTATATACAAACTACAAATGAGGTGTTAAATCAAATTCCATGGTTCTTTTCCCGGGATATTTCTTTCAAAGTCAGGTTGCAAACAGCATCTACACACTAGAGACCCATTAAGCACATTCCGGTTCAGAAAGTTAGTTAAAACTGTTATCAAAACAAAACAAGCCTCGACAGCCCAGAACCAGCCTCTAAAACAAAAATTTAGTTTGGTAATGCCAGGCCAAAATTTTCCCCTTTGTTACTTGTGTGTGTGTTAACTATGCTTTGTAAGATTTTTAGCTCCCAGTGGGCCCACAATCCTTTAAATGTGAATGTCTGAAGATTTTCACACCGGTGGAGGAAGAAAGGAAAATGCCTGCCTGTTCCATGTGAAAGAGAGGTCCGTGGCACGTTTCAGTCACAATGCCTGGGTGGAGACAGGTCTGGCGGGGGCAGGAGGCTGATCTGGAAGACTGACTTTCCTTGCACTCAGACTTTTCCAGTCATGTTGCTGAAGCACCAAACTTCAACTCTTTGGAGGGTGACAGGAGGGAGCCACTGGTGGAAGGATGCAAATGGCTAAACAGAGTCCCCTTGGCACGGGAGCTGTCTTGGGGCGTCCCTTTAGTTGGAGGGGAGGTGGTGGCTCACACAGTATTCTACCATAGCCAACCAGACCAAAATCACCCTAGGAAAGCCTTCACATCCACACTCAAAGCCAGCAGGCAAAGATGCAGATGAGCTGACTGGTGGTAAGATTTGATTATTCCCCAGAGGCCAGTGCTAGAGGAGCCTGGGAATCTAGGGTGTGACAGGAATTTGCAAGAGTTAAAAATAGACAAGAGAGGGGCACCTGGGTGGCTTAGTTGCTTAAGTGTCTGCCTTGGGCTCAGGTCATGATCCTCCGGTCTTAGGATTGAGCCCTGCACTGGGCTCCTTGCTTTGTGGGGGAGCCTGCTTCTCCCTCTGCCTCTCCCTTTGCTTCTCTCTCTCTCTCTGTAAGTAAATGAAATCTTAAAAAAAAAAAGAGAGAGAGAGGAGACGAGAAGAGGGCCATTCAGAAGAAAAAGACCTAGGGCTGTGCTACATGGATGCCATTCAGGGAGGCTTATGTGGTAGCATAAACGACAAAGCAACAGAAAGATGGGTTAAAAATGGGGAGAAGCACATATTTTTAACAAGAATGTAAGTGGATTTTCTTATTCAGTTGGCCCTTTAAAAAGGAAGAAATCGGACACTTTCAAAGGTAATGATGATTTGCGAGCTTGGGGAGGAGGGTGGACACCGAGGCTTGAATTCAAGTTGAGATGAGGCAGCAACCATTTTGGTAAAAACCTCTCAGGTTTTATGTAAGGTACCTCACCCAGAAATCTTAAGCCTAAGACTTATACCATGTGATCCTGAATTAAGCCAGATACCTTTTCAAAAGGCTAAAAGATTCTTCTTCGATGTTTCTCCAGAGCCTGCTTTGCGACAACAGCTCCACTTCTGGTAAGGGGCAGGAAGAGAACCTGTCTTTTCAGAGATTTCCACCATTGCATACTCCTTTCCCCCAAATCATGTCTAACTTAGCACATGAAAGCACACCTCTTTTCTTCAGAAATCATGTGTGCAGGTAAACAGAGTATGAAGGGTGGAGTGGAGGGGAAATGACCTGTGGGGTGTGCTATTTTTGTCTTTGTCAAGGCGCCCCTGCCCCCCCCCCCCGCCGTCACTGAGGATGAACTGCCCTCACCCACCATTTCTCAGTGAAAACTCCTGCTTGTCCTAGAAAGAGCCGAGGCAGAAATGACTTCAGGGCTTGGGGTTAATGGGAAAAGAAAATGTTGTATTTCTGAGGGAGAAGACAACAGATGTCCCATCAAAATGCATCTGACCTGTAATGCTCCAAATTTTTGTCTTTGTGCGAAGGCAAATTAAAGTCTTGTGGGTGCTCACCTAATCACCACTAGCTACATAAAGTGACTACACATGGTTAGCTTGTATCCTGAGATGACCTTCGAGTCATACAAGGTCATACATTTCCCCCCCCAAAAAAACCTACAAATGTGAATTTATTGGAGTTATTTTCCTTTCTCTAAGAATGGGACCTTAAAATTCACTGGAAAGGACTGCAATTTCAGTTATTAGTGATGTTTTATGACCACTGGCATTTGAATTATAATGTACTAATTATTCCCATTTGCGCTGAATGGTACCTAGATTAGACAGAAAAACTAAAATCAGATGATTTTGTTCTTCCCCAACCACTTTTGTGGGTTGAATGAACCGAAATCTCCTAATAGTAGGTATTCTTAAGGAGCGCTTGCCCTGAGGAATGTGGACCCAAAAAGTAAGCAGCATCAAAGTGGTCCCCATCAAAGCTCCCCCATCACTGGGTGGAGCCAGCCACCTCCCACCTGGCAAGGGTGTGTCTGCAGAGAAGGCAAGGGCAACGCCTTACTGGAGACCATGACTTGCCTTTGGGGAAGGGGAGCAACAGAACTAGGTATGAGCATGTTCTGCACAGGACCAATTTGCTAAGTCTCAAAAAGCAGCCCAAGTCTATAACCAAAGGTCTCAGGTTTTTTAATGGCAGTCCCTACACCTGCTTCTGTGCATCAATCAGAAGACGGAGCCACGCCTCAATGGGTCATCCATTATGGTTATTGAATAAGCCATGCACTGGCTCCTTAAGACCACTCAGACCAGTGGAGGGTTTCATCTTCATTAGTTGAACTGCCTTATCTTGTTAAGAAAAACAAAATCATTCAAAGAATGAGAACCCTTCTAGGCCAGGTCTCCATAACCAGGTTCTGGACCAGGGCGGTGGGTGGAGGGGGTGCTGAGGGGGAGGCTCAGAAAACCAAGCTGCCTCCCGCTGTAGCAGTCATCTGAGCTTCTCTCACTGTCTGCTACCACTAGTCCTGGACTTCTCTTGCCAGGGAGGAAAGTTCTGGAAAATGGCCACTTCCTGCCCGGGGCTCTATCTCCTGGCAGCACTGCTCTGAGACAGTTGCTTCTTTCCTCAAATACTCTCCTCTCCTGGCTCTCATGGCACACTCTCACTCTCCCGGTTTTCTCTTGCTTTTGGTGTCTGCTTTTTCATCCTCTTCCCAGCCTCCTATACTTTTTGGTAGTTCCCTGGGCTTCGTCTTAGACTGCTTTTCTTTCTTGGCTAGGTATTCTCCCTCAGGGATCTCATTTATTCCTACAGTTTTAAATACCATCTAAGGCTTTATTTAGAAGGTTCACAAATTTAAACAAAAACATTCAAGTTTATACCCTCAACATGTACTGAAAATTTGCAATAGAGAAGCACGTTTCTACGTTATCATTTATGACAACCTGAACATCCCAGTCCTACACACTTGTTCACTTCAGAATCTTTCCTTCGCAGTTCTCTCTATCCGTCCTCCCACACTGCCCCTCTGTCAACAAGTTTCCCAGGCTTGTCTCCATTTTCTCTTTCCTTCCACATGGTCAGACCTTATTCTGAGCATTAATATTAATATCCTTAGTGCCTTGTGTCTAGAGGAAGAAAACAGTCTTTTTGTCTGGTCTTCCTCTGCGGAGAATACTAAGCCCAGTGCACTATCCAGACATAGGGATGGTGGAGGCCATTCACTCAGCACCTACCATTTGGTGCCTATTATATGCCTCGTGCTGGGAGCATAGGTTGGAATTACACCGTCCTTTCTCTCAGGTTGCTTCCAGATTAGTGGAAGAGACGCACAGGTGCACCGCTGACACAGAGTGTGGTCAAGGAAGTGATGGCATTTGCACGGCAACCTTGAGAGCACCTACCTCACCCCTGCAGATCAGAAAAGCTCTCCCTCTGAAAGTGAGTTCTGAAGGAACTGGAGCAGGAGCCAGTCAGAGAGGAGAGTGTGTGTGTGTGTGTGTGTACTGTGGAAAGGATGTGGATAAGAGGCAAACAAGCACAAGCATAGTGAAGCAGAGACTGCCAGTGCCCCCTCATACAGGGTTTTCAGCAAAGTGATGCAGTCAGAATCACTTGAGAAAGCTCCTTCTGACTGGTTAGAAGTTTACAACATTCAGTAATGCAGGCAACGATGGCGGCTTTGAAGTAAGATGGTGGCAATGAGGATGGAAAGAAGTGGAATAATCAATAACGGACTGGCTTGGTGAGTGAAGACACTAGACAGGTCCACGGTGAAACCTGATCTCGCTCATTAAAGTGACTGCAAGATGAGCGTGAGCCTTCCTAGCCATGGGTTTTGAGGGAAAGAACAATAACTAGTACCCAGGATCACTGTGATGCTAAAACAATATACACAGAGTCATCAATAAATTTTCATTTCTTCCCTCCCAAACACCATACTGATCTTGTCATACCCTACCCCAGCATGTGCAGCAGTTCCTAGTTATTTTACCACATTGAAACTAACATCCTGTATAGCAGTGTTTCTCAGTCCTGGCAATACTGACATTTGGGGCCTGATGATTCTTCGGGTAGGGGAAGTGTCCTTTGCATTGTGGAATGGCCTCTACCCTCTAGATGCCCCTAGTACCCTGACCCCAGTGATGACAATCGAAAGTGCCTCCATACATTGCCAAACATCCCTGTAACCTGGAAGGAAAATCAGCTATGGTTTAGAACCCTTGCTGTAGAATGTTCTGTCCTTTTGCCAACCATCATCTCAATCCCACCTCTTATCCTCAAAACTACAGCTTCTTGATTGCTTTCCTCCATGGACCAGAACAGACTCCCAGGTAAGGTATGTGACAATCTCATTCCCCTCTCACACCATGTAATTTCCCCACACCTTAAACAATGCCTAGAACATAGCAATGACTGTCACAGAATATGATATATTCATCAGCTCTCTTATCAAGAAATTAAAGCCCAGGCTCTTCAGTATGGCAGTCAACATTGCATAAATCCAGCCCCAATTCAGCTCTAGCTGAATCTTCATTATTTCCTTCCGTCCCCCACAATTCATCCTTTGCCATGACAAGGGATGACTTCCAGACTTCTACATTTTGTAGATCAGGGACCCCTCCCTACCCCAACACACCTTCATAAAGAAAACCAGTGTAGGCTTGCCATCTTTTTCCAGGTAAAAGCATTTTTACAACAGTAATGGCAACAACCACCTACCATATTTTTGTTAAAGGAATTTTTAATACCAAAAAGATAGAAAGGAACATAATCTCAGTAAAAGAATATAATTTAAATGGAACAAATTTAGCTTTATAGAAGAACTCACTATATTGTCCTTTCCCCCCTCATTTCTGAGAAAGCACTGGTGCAGATTTCATCATGGATCAACATTTGGGAACCACTGATCTCATTTCCAGGCCACACTGATCTGACTAGATTATTCTCTTTCTTTATCCGAACCTCTTGCTCTATGGACTTCTGTATGACCCTACTCCAATATACTCTTCCAACCCATCCCTGCCTGGAAATCTTCTACTCCTTCTTCGAAGTTGGCATTCAAAAATTAAGTTGTGCCCTAAACTAGAGGCAGACTTTTTCCTTGCTTAGCTTATGTCTTGAGGATACTTCCTGTATTCTACCTACTAGAGTTGTTTTTATTTAAGTCACAATCAGCCGTGTCTCCTTGATTTTGTAGACAAGAGCCTTGCAAGTTAATAATGGGCCCCTGACAAATGCATGCTGTATTAAGTGGTCAGACTGACTCTGGCTTTGGATATTCCATTCCCTCCACCAGGAATACCTACTCTTAGTTTTCCGTTGTCGCAATAACAAATTATCACAACCTCAGCGGTTTAAAGCAACACAAATTTATAATCTTACAGCTCTGTAGGTCAGAAATCTGATTCAGATCTCATTGGGCTCAAATCATTGTGCTGGCAAGGCCATTACCTTCCCTTTTGGAGGCTCTAAGGGAGATTCTATTTCCTTATTTCCAGCTTGTACAGGCCACTTGAATTTCTTGGCTCATTGCCATTTCCTCTACCTACAAAGCCAGCGATGTTGCACCTCTTTGGTCATTCTTCCATTGGCACATCTCTCTCTGCCTCTGACCTAAGTCAGAGCAGGTTCTCTAATTTTGAAGACCTATGCAATTAGAATAAGGCCCATTGGATGCACAGGAGAATCTCTTCATCCCGAGGTCCCTAATTTAATCACATGTGCAATGTTACTTCCACCATGTAAACTAACACATTCACAGATTCTGAGGATTAGGCTGTGGACATCGTTGGGGGTCATTATGCTACCTAACACACCCACTCTCACTGTTCTTTAACAAGCCACATTCCTTACTCTATATTCATAATCTGAAACTTGCTCAAAATCACAAAAATAACAAATGACAGACTCAGGATTCAAACCCAGGTCTACATGGGATACAAAGCTCCCTCCAATGCCTTTGTGATAAAGAAAGAAATGGCAAAACATCTGCCCTGTGCAGTGGATGGCTGCCACATGGAGTGGATGATGAGGTCTTGAAAACATTTTATTATGAGACACCTTTTAGATGGCATTTGGAGATGCATTGATGCTCTCTTCCAATTCCTGGTATAAGTACGGTTTTGTGTTCAAAGACAAGTATTCATGGCCACAGAGGACACCTGAAAGACAGTCTTCTAAACTGGGCTCCAGCTTTCGTGACTCAGCTCTGTGTGGTCGGGTGACACTCATTCCTAGGTGTCAGTGTATTTTTAGCGTCTTGGAACCTTACACAGCGAAGCTTCCTGAGCTTTGATCTAAGAACATATTTCTTTCAAGCTCCCCTTTAGCTGTCACACTGTTCAGATTTGCAAAGTCTTTGTGGGGTAGAAAGGCTATTTTTGTTTTAAAAAATAGCATTCATTATGTAGCGGTGATTCACGGCTTGGGCACTTCGAGGCTTAATTAATATAATAGTGCATGGTAAGTAAGGTCTCTGTGACAGAATTCATCACTAATTACCACTGAACTGAAACCAAGAGTTCAATTTTATTTTCTTTAGCAGGACTCAGGAGATACTTTCTTGCAGAAGAAACCTTGCCTTGATTGCTATTCACTATGACCTACCATCTGTTGAGGTACTTTGACAATGACTAAGACTGCCTCTGGCTTCAGAGTTGCCGTTACCGACTCAAGGAAGACCTGAGTGGTAAGGAATCTAGAGAAATCACCTGGTTTTTTTGTTTGTTTGTTTTTTGTTTGTTTTTTTTTTAAAGATTTTATTTATTTGACAGCGAGAAACACAGCGAGAGAGGGAACACAAGCAGGGGGAGTGAGAGAGGGAGAAGCAGGCTTCCTGCCGAGCAGGGAGCCCGATGTGGGACTCGATCCCGGGTCTCCGGGATCATGACCTGAGCCGAAGGCAGTTGCTTAACCAACTGAGCCACCCAGGCGTCCCGAGAAATCACCTGTTTATGGGAAAGACTGTACACAGCTTATCTTAGATGCACTTGCAGTAGAGACCAATAAGGAAAGAACGTGCTCTCCTTTTTGTTCAGCATTATTGAGGTATAACTGACAAATGGAAATTGTATATATTTAAGGTGTACAACTTGATGTTTTGACGTATGGATATGCCGTGATATGATCTACACAATTAAACTAATTAACATACCCATCACACAACTACCATTTTTCCCTCTTGGTTTTGTGCGTATGCATGTGTGTGCTAAGAACTTAAGATCTACCTTCTTAGCAATTTCAAGTACATAAAACAGCACTGTTAACTACAGTCACCTGGTTGTTCATTAGATCTTCGGAACTCATTTGTCTTGCATAAATGAAACCTTTTCATTTTGACTGATTTGTTTGACCAATACCTCTCTGTTTGACCAATACCTCTCTGTTTCCTCCACTGCTCAGGCCCTGGTAACCAGCATTCTACTCTGCTTCTATTCCATGTCTGAGCTCATGCAGCATTTGTATTCAGTGTTGACTTATTTCACTTAGCACAATGTCCTCCAGGTTCATCTATGCTTTGTAAACAGTAGACATCTTTTTCAAGGCAGAATAATATTCCATTATAAATATACATCACATTTTGAGAGTGCTGCCTTGACTTAGGTTAGCAAAAGTTGTGTCGTTTATGATAATCCATCTACAGATTCCTATCTGAGCTTCAAAGTACTTACATCCATGCATCAAGAAATCCAACCATTTTAACCACATTAGTCAAAGTTGACAGACGCATCACAGATTTACATGCACAATCCTTATCAATCATCACAAGACAGAAGAGCTAGAGATGCTAGGAGATGACTGAGGTGCACACTTAGTGAGAACACCCTGTTCTATTGCACAGTCTTCAGACATGGACAATGTACCTCAGAAAGCAAACAACTAGAGCTGGAACGCACAGCAGCTGTGTAGGAGGAGTAACAAAGAACCAAAAAAACAAAACCAAGGTTACTTAAATGAGAAAATACAGGACAAGAACTTCTTTCTTACAACCTCATTATCTAGGAGTCCTCCATGGGAGATGAAGCATCAAGAAGGAGGAGGAAACATGAAAAGAAGCTGAGAGCTTTTAGATATAATTATTATTAACTGGAAACGTCACTCTCCCCCACAGCCTCAAGTCTCTTTTTAGATTAGCAAGCAGCAGTGACCAGATGGAGGCTGTGTGCTGAAATGCCTTCTGTGATGTGAACCAAACAATTACAGTAGTCAAGTTCCTCTTGAACAGATGGACCACCAATTTCTTGGGTTAAAGATCAGCCAGGCTAATTAAAGAAACTGTAAGAGTTCAACACTTAAAATTCCTTTTTGTCTCTCATCTTGAGTGACTAAAACATCTTTTGCAACCAAAGAAAAAAAAAGCTAACTGGAGTTGGGGGATTAAATAGTCCACAATATTGATACCAAGGACTACAGGAAAGAAAACAGAAGAAAAAGGATTAAATTAATGGTCATTTAAGCCATGAATGCTATCGCCCATCATTCTTCAGTACCCCTCGATGTGTTGTTATAAATGCACTGACATGAAAGGCATGAGTAGAAGAGCTTTTGTGTACATGCAAGCTTACTCTGTTACCATTCTGAAGTAAACAGTACAGGCTGTATAGGGGAAGTAAATGATAGCAGCAGGTTATCATCAATGAAAAAGGATTAAATTAAATAGAAAACTTAAGGCTGTTACTCAAGGGGAAATACGTGAGGAGGCATAAGTCAGAAGTTATGTTTCCTGAGCAAGATCAGATCACAGAAGTTTGGATCAATAGCTTCCTCTTACAGAACAACTTTAATTGATATTGAGAAAGAGCCAATTATTTATCCCTACTTGAGAGGAAGACTTGATGTAATTGTTTGAGAAATTATACTTGGAGGAAAATATTTCCAATTTGCCTGGAGATGAAATCCAAGTATTCCCAGGCATATGGGCTGGATGAACCATGAAGTGATGCATGAACTGGCCAAAATTTAGCTTGTGTTCATCTGCCTCCCATCTTCATTTATTGCAGCTTGGGATTACAGGTGTCTCCTGAAATGATTTTGTACTTTTCTGTTTTGTGTTCCTTGTTGGAGGGTCCAGACTATTTTTAAATTACAAATCTTTAAAAACATACCTTATGTATTTGTGATTTTCTAAACAGAGAAAAGTAACTGGTAATTTTATCTTGATTTGAGTTTGGGTCCTCTTTATGATTAGGAATCATTTACTCTGCCCTCCACACAGCTATGGCTACTGACAAAGGCAAAAATGGTATGGGCCATGAGAAGATGAGGTAGCTTGTTCAGGTATTGCTGTAGACACAGTGATGGCCCCTCCAGATGGCAGAGCTACACTAACTGTGCTAATGAACACAAACAGGTGGCTTGGGGTAGCACTGATGCTAATTTGCTTCCCACTTTCCAATGATAGATATCTTCTTTTCTGTCTTCCCATTGGCTTACATCTCAACATCTGTAACACACTTATGATTTCCATGGCTCGTTAACCCTGCTGCTTTTAATATTCTTTAACACACTCTTCTCTCTGCATTTCTTCTTTCTTGTCCCTTTGGATGCCCATGTTTCACCCATTCCTTAGCTCTCTAAAGATAGCCTGGTCTTCAGGCATTCCTCCACTGACACGGGACTTCATCCTTCATAAGATGCCAAATAACTAATCACATTGCTCTCTGTCTGAAATTTAGGTGTCGGTGGCTTTCTCTGTTGCTGGGTTCCAGGGTTACTCCTCTGCTGATAAAGACCCTTTTCCATTTACAACTGTGATTAGAACAGAACTGGATGCTTGAGGGGGGCTGTCAGTGCGGTGAATGTCTATGAATTAGCAAAAATGTACTGAAGTGGGTCCTGAATTATTTCACTCAGTAATAGAAACTTAATGAATATTTTCCAGCTATTACATGGGCATGCACAGAATCAAAGGAAGAGTATAGTGCTGAATGAATGCCTTGGAAATTGCATTCTGGTACATTTCATTGGATTATAGCCAAATACAACTTCTTGTAATACAAATCCAGAATGGCAATCTGCACTGCTTGATAGAAGCATCATTTAGATTTTTGGCAAATTCTCATCAACGTATAAGATGTGATCAATCCTTTTCCAGAGATAAAAATAATACAAAGTATTCCATTTCCTCCTAGGTTTTCTTTCTTTCCAAAGAATAATGGATCTTGAATAAGCTTATTCACAGTTCAATCAGAGAAATACTGATGCCTAAAACATCCAATGATAGGAGTAATGAGCATCTTAAACATGGGGTAACGTGACAAAAGACGACAGAAATGGGAATCAGAACTTACTGTTCCTAAACAGCCTTGATACATCCACCCTTCCGTCCCTTCCCTGTATTTTGTGCCCAGTTCTGGGTGAAGCATGGGAAAGATCAATGACGCTAAAGTCATAATCGTGATTCATACCTGTTATCTTCAGTGGCCTTATAATTTGTCTATTCAAAGCAGAAAAACCACAACTTAAGAACTACATAGAAGAATGAAACAATTCAGGAAAAGCTATTGCCTTATGAAAGAATGGATTTCTAAATTAATAGTGTGGAAGCAAAATGCATACGGCTTAGTTAAGTGATGACTAAGTGAGGACATAAAAGCAGCCTATAAATACTTTAAAGGTGTAAATACCAAGTAGGGTGAGAAATTATTATGTCTAGTACTCTACAGAAATAGCCCTGAACATGAAATGAGAAAAAGGAATCCACTGAGTACAGTGTGGACAACTGCAAAGGAAATCTTTCAACAGTAGCTCCAGGGTCCTTAATGACCTCAAAAGGCAGCTCAGTCTCTTCGATGATGCTTGCTGTCCTTCTGTAGCATCCAGTTAATGTCAGAGAGTGTCAAGACTGGAACAGACCCCAGGATAGAGAAAGGTAAGAGACACCCTCCGCTGTCCCGGAGCAGGGAGTAGGACAGGAGAGTGGGTAGAGGGAGGCCATGGCGGATTTGGTGGGGCCAAGCTCAGAGGCTGCACATTGGAGCCACTCAAGGAGCTCTGGCCACAACACTGATGCCACAGCCTCATCTCAGATCCCCTGAGTTTTCCTCTCTGGGCCGAAGCCAAAATCAATATATTTGAAATGTTTCATGAATCTTTTTCTGATGAGATACCAGGATTGCAAATATTTGCTGATGAGTTTTAAGCAAAGGGATGATGAGCACTGCAGTTTAGAACAATCATTCCGGCCGCCATGTGGGGAACAAAAAACGGGAGCCTGGAGACCATGTGGGAGCTGCCTGAATATTCCTGGGGAAAGTGGATGAGGGCTCAAATCAAGGCAGTGTGTGCAGAGTAGAGGAGAGTCCAGAACAGCTTCAGTGAGGGCCTAGATGTTAATGCGAGGAGGGGGAAGAAAGGGAAGAACCAAGCAGAGTCCGAAAGCCAGGACTCTGATTTACCTTCACGAGCGGAAGGCGGCTGAGAAAGTTATCCTGCCTTGTCGAGGGAGTTTTCTTCCAAGATCACACGGGACAAGAATGGTCAATTTGTTAAAGAGATACAAGAGTAAAGTATGAAAAGGAAAGTCGAAGTCCAAGAAGCAAAACAGGATACTAGAGATGACCAAACTGGCAGCGTCAGGCAGGGTGAGATCAAACCTGAAATCCCAAGGCCAGCTGGATGACAGTAGTAACAAGGAGTCTAGGAAGACATGTGAGTTGATGTACCAATCACTTGCACAGCTGCTGATTTTGTGCCTGGGTGGGCTGGTCAAGATTGAGGAGCTGGAAGGGAATTCCAACTGTTTGGGGCAGTTGGAAACCACTACAGGTTAGTGGGCTAGAAGCTGAGATTCTGCTTGGGGAAGTGCGATAGAACTTTCAGAAGAAGGTGTTCTGGGAAGCCGACCCTCTCTTCGTTATCTCCTCCTTGGCACATTAACATAAACTCAGTTTCTCTTTCACCTTGAAAACGGACAAAGTCACAAATTCCTGGGTGCATACAATTTGCAGGTCCTTTTGTCTAGTGTGTGTTTTTTTTTTATCTGTTTAGTATGTTGGGCAGAAATGAGTTAATCAGGCATTTGCTTCTGAGAATGCGTATGTGTCTATGCTAGGGCGGTTTTTTGTGGTGGTAATTTATAATTTTCACCCTATATTTTCTATTCTCTCTTCTTTTTCAGGGAAAGAAACAAAGACACCCTATAGAAATGTTCCGTCTTGACTTTTGTTCCCAGAAGCAAAAGCCCACTGAAAATAATGGGGTATTGAGGAAATGGGGGTGCTTATGAGGAAACAGGAAAAGAGAGAAGGGTTTCCCAGGATAAAAATAGATTCTTCAGGGTCAAAGGAAGAGGAAAGAGACTAGTCTATGTGCATGCTTTGGATGGAAATAGGGAGAAAGGGAAAGTTTCCCAAAGCTGAAAACAGATTTTTTTTTTTTTAAGATTTTATCTATTTGACAGAGAGAAACACAGCCAGAGAGGGAACACAAGCTGGGGGAGTGAGAGAGGGAGAAGCAGGCTTCCCGCCGAGCAGGGAGCCCGATGTGGGACTCGATCCCAGGTCTCCGGGATCATGACCTGAGCCGAAGGCAGTCGCCCAACCAACTGAGCCACCCAGACGCCCCTGAAAACAGATTATTTAGAGTGGAAGGAGGAGAGAGGTGTGTGGTTCCTCAGCCATCAGAATCTATGAGTTAAGCCTTAGCACTTAGAAGAAGTGGCAGAACCCGGAGAAATCAGGCCCCGTGGCTCACAGCCCTGACATAGTGTCTTGGGCGCCTGGTGTCAAACCAAGCCACGGATCAAGGTACTGATGACACAGCCTGAAATGACGTAGGGACAGATGCCTGATGGCTTGGGGCGGGGGGCATCCTGATTCCCAAAACCCCTCAAAACCACAGCTGGGTGAGTCCCACAGAGGGCTGAGGTTATATATGACATATAATATACCAGCAACATATGATATACCACAAAGTCAGACTTCCATTGTCAACTGAGAAATAAAGAAATATGGTATTGAGGCACCTGGGTGGCTCCCAGTCGTTAAACATCTGCCTTTGACTCAGCTCATGATCCCAGGGTCCTGGGATCGAGCCCCCATCAGGCTCCCTGCTCAGTGGGAAGCCTGCTTCTCCCTCTCTCACTCCCCCTGCTTGTGTTCCCTCTCTAGCTGTGTTTCTCTCTGTCAAATAAATAAAATCTTTAAAAAAAAAAAAAAAGAAATACAGTATTTCCTGGACTTTTGAGTTTGTGACCACATAAATGATTTCCCATAGACAGCCCTTCGTTACACAACTGGATATGATCTTTGGGAAAACCCTCTGGTTTGCAGACAGCAGGTAAGCTGGGCTGTCTTTGTGAGGATCTCAGTTTCTAGAAAAAAAGTAAAACTGACTTTGAGGCATCCCTGAAAGTAAAAGTTTCTCCCTTCAAGGCCGATGACACAACTCTATAAACAGCATGCCCAAAATTAATCAGGATTCTCAGTGTGTGAATCAGCAGACATGTAACCCTCCTACTAGGAAAACAAGGAGTACAGACCCAGTGGCCCTCACCAACTCTTATTTTATCTAGTGGTTAACAGATGTTGTAGTTGTTAGCTTGTGATAACTCCTTCACCTCTTCACTGGATTCCTACAACTCCCTGAAGGTCTTAGCTGACAAAACAGGCTGATGAGAGGAAGGTGTTGTAGAGAGAAAGAAAAGAATGCTCAAAACCCACAGAAATAAAATTTAAAAAAAAGAGACATGATATTGTCATAAAAATTACACATCAGGGATTTTGCACAAGAAGGAAACATGTAGCTTGGAGCCCTTCAATGCATATTTAAACTTTCTCACTCAGACCCATTGCAGGCCCTGCTTCCCCATCCAGAACTTTTATTTATTTGTTAAATACAGGCAATATTTTGGTTTCAGACATTAGAGAATTGTAAAGCACTCTCCATTAGAATGACCCAGGAGCATTATGTCCCTGCCCTGAAGAGAAAGTATAAATGTAAATCGATATCATGTATCATAAATTACTTTTTATTACAAGACAAGTAAATGATTGCTTCTGCAAATGGACTGGCATGGTATAGGATTAAAAGAATGTTTATTGTTGCAATCTAAACCTTTAAAACAAAGCCCTCCGAGGTAGAAAGATAGATTTTAGTGCTTCTATTACAACTCCACAATACGCTGTTAAATCAGGCCCATTTCTTAAAACAGCTAGTAATTTATTGTCCCAAATACGCTGCAGTCGTCATCTGTGAATTCGGAGTCACACGACTGTTAAATTGAACGAAGTACGGTTAAGAAATGAACGAATAGTTATAAACTTCACAAATCAAAGTCTCAGATCTACACTTAGCTTTTCTTGAATTCTAAATGTGTTTACACCAGGCACAGGGGCACCCCTCATTGGCTTGTCACACTCGATTTTACAAGGACCAGCAAACAACTGGCCATCCTTGCTGTCTACCAATTACGTCTGCGGCTGTCCTGGGTGCTGGGTGTCCCGGGAATGTAACTGCTGGGGGGAAAGCCTTTTCCCAGCCATATGTTTGCTGTTTGTGGTTATAAAGAGCCACATGGCTTCCACTGAAAACTCGTTTTGGCTACATTTGTGTCGCTGGAAAATAGAACCAATATCTCGTCTTCTGCAAGTCTATGGGAATTAACTTGTTTTCATTTCTGTGGGATGCACAGTGGCTTCGATCTACATGAACGGTCAAGTCTCAAACTCTGAGACGCAGTCATAAAGAGGGTTATCCAATCATACCATCTTTCCATTCTATGTTTCTTCCTCACGATGTTACGCTACTTTTAACATTTCAGCAGAAATGCTGACCATGACCATTTCATGCAGACCATGCAGAGGATAAAAATGCAGCACAGGAACTTGTATGGATGGAAGACAACTGAAGCAGTCATCTCTCATGGCCCTGTTTCCTCTGGGCCTTGGTACTCGCACATCCTTGCTCTTCCTGTCAGGTCTACACTCTCTTGAGAGCTTGACACAGTCCACCTGAATCTGTCTCAGATTTGCCCCTCGTTAGGTCCTCCCAGCTCACTTGTTTGACACCAGACTCCCACCCAGAATCTCCATCCTCTGTGATGATACAGCCTCTTCCAAATTCAGCCCTATACACAAATAGCTTGTTCTGACTCGCCATGCCCCTCTCCAGGCCACCTGAAGAACTGGCCTGGCTCTTC
Organism: Spilogale gracilis; assembly: GCA_004023965.1. NCBI lineage: Eukaryota > Metazoa > Chordata > Mammalia > Carnivora > Mephitidae > Spilogale > Spilogale gracilis. Next base: position 230,743 of record PITA01000558.1, read on the forward strand.
TTCTGCCATCTCCCCAATTAGTCTGGCCCTCAAACTGTGACCTGAATCTGTCCACATGATCTGCCTTGTGTAGAGAAAGAGGGATGGTCCCCCACAGGACAGGAGATGGGAACCACCCAATGATGACTTTCACTGAAGAGGGTGTTATGCCCAATATTTAATGTAAGTTCTTCTGCCACATTCATGATGCATGTTTCTCTACCACATTTCTTGGAGGACCCATCATCAGCTCGGGTCAAGCAGGAGCTGGATCCCGAATGGTGAGACTGAGTTTTTCCGAGGATAGGAAATGATATCCCAGGCAGTGGGACATGCGCAGACGTAAGCTTCGAATTCTGAAAAGGGCTCCCGTTTCTTAGGGAACAGGAATTAACTCCTGGTTGTTGGAATGCTGGGGGCTGAACAAGGAATAGCTTGAGATGAAGCTGGGGATACGAGGTCTAACTGAGGAGTCATGTGCTTAGGGTAGTTGTTTCGTTGTTCTAAAGACAGCAGCAGAATGTAAGGGGATCCATGCTAACAAGATCTGGCCAGGCAGCACCACCCTCCCCGCTACAGTCACTGGTTCAGAGATGGACATTCGATCCGATCAGAATCCAGAGATCCAAGGAACCTTCTGTGGGGCCTCCTGGGAAGGCCTCTTTGTGCACAGGGACCGTGAGTCCAGAGCTGCTAAGAACTAACATGCAGAGCCTGAGACTGAACGCGGTTTAGGAGAAGTCTTCACTGACCTCTTAAATCAAACCTGCATGAAAATACGCCCTACCCCCAGGCTGGTTATATGAGCTAGTGAACTTCCTGTCCTGCCAAAGGCAGTTTGACTTGGGTTTCCTTAAACTTACACCCCCCCCCCCACACCCCAATCTTTAGCCATAGGTCTTGGATGCCACAGCAAAGTGTCTGGACTTAATCCCATAGAAAATAAAAAAGACAGGGTCTGAAGGCATGGAGTCTACATAACTATGACTATCTTATTGAATATGAGAGTCATAACTGACATTTCAAAACCCTGAAAATGGCCTGCTGTGCTGAAGGAATGGTAAATTATTCCACGTGACGAGAACATTCCGTAACATATTTTGTCGCACGTGGTTTAACCCTTCAGTTAGGTCTCACCTTGGATGGTTGAGCATCGGCCCTTGCACACTGTTCACTTGCTCTGCGCTTTTCGATACCAGGGACCGATACGCAGTCCTGGACATTCACCAGATCTTTTTAAATCGCTTATCTGCCTAAGGCAAAAAGAATGAGAAAAGGGAAGCAAAATCCTGTTCCTGGAGCCTGTGAACGTTTCACACCAAATTTAGTTCTGTCCCCGTATTACAGTGTCGCTCATTCTCCAAGAGAAAGAAGCCAAGGGACCCTGTTCATGTAGCTGCAAAGTCCTCCTGCTCCTCTATCTGATTCTACCCATCACAGCAACTCCCTCAGTTGCTTTGAAACATGTTGAGAAATCCCCTGGTGGCTGCCGAACCCCAAAGGAAAACACCCATCCCTTTGAAATGATCAAACCAACAGAGTTCCTGGTATAAAAGCAACTTATTTCGATTTCCCTCGGAAAAATGTATCGCAAGTTCTAAAGAGCTCTTAATTATCAGCCTTCTACACAAATTCTCTGCTCCCCGAGAGTTTAATTAATTTGGAACAGCCATTTCCAAGAGATGGAGAAGGACAGAGATCAGTGTCCCCAAATATAACCATGTATAAATTTTGACTTCTGATTTACATTCAAATAAATAGGGTCACCCACTTTGAATATTAAAAGTACAGGTTCCACCCTTTTCTCAGTTCTTTTTTTAAGATTTCATCTATTATTTATTTATTTATTTATTTATTTATTTATTTATTTATTTAAGAGCCCATGAACGGGGAGGGGCAGAGGGAGAGAGAGAATCTCAAGCAGATCTCATGTAGGAGCCTGATGCGGGGCTGGACCCTCGGATTGTGACCTGAGCTAAAATCAAAAGTTAGATGCTTAATCAACGGAGCCACCCAGGAGTCCCATTTTCAGTTTTCTAAGTCCCAAGCTATCCTCTGCTAGGTGGAGAGTAAACAGTATTTCCTAAAGAGGTCAGGAATTGAGAACTTCCTTCTACATTCAGACCTATACTGTGGGTGAAGTGAGCCGCATGGCCACAGCAGGCCAGCCTTTCAAAGGGGCCATCATGGGTCTGTTGCCTGACCTTTCTCATCACCTGCTCCCGTCCTTATCCCTCTGTTGTCCAGCTTGCTCTCCAACACTCTGCCTGCACCTCTCAAAAATCACTACTAATATCCTTCTATTTAAAAATAATAACTGACCTGAGGCACCCGGGTGGCTTAGTCAGTTAAGCACCTGTCTTTGGTTCAGATCATTGATCTCATGGTCTTGGGATCAAGTCCCACACTGGGCTTCCTGCTTGGGAGGGAGCCTGCTTCTCCCTCTGCCTCTGCCCTTTCCCACACTCATTCTCTTTCTTCCTCTCAAATAAATAAATAAATAAAGTCTTTTAAAAAATAATAACTGACTTACTGTCCAATCTAAGCCCTCTTCCTCAATCATCACTCTCCCTATTTGGGGGATTCTTAACATTAATTCCCATCCTCTTCTTATAGAAACTCTCTTTCCCTTGATTTCTGTTCCACTGTATTACCCTTCAAAATATATCCCAAATGTCCACATCTCATACCTTCTCCACTGCTACCACCGGGGGACAATGTTTCATGAACTCTTACCCAATAATCCAGCATCTACTTTGGCCATCCAATCTATGCCTTACCCAAAACCAGGGGGCTCTTATGGATCACAGAAACTTAAAAATTTGAGTTTTTAATCAATAACCACTGCCACCACTCCCCAAAACCCCAAGTTGCTCCCCACATTTGGGATACAACCCCAATCCCCTGCCATCCGGCCCCTGCCCACCTCTCCAACCTCATATCCCCCCTCGTCCTGCTCTCATGACACTGGGGCAAACACACCAAGCTTGTGCTCACCTCAGGACCTTTGTCTTTGTGCTCTTCCCCCAGATCTCCCCATGGCGGACACTCTCACTTCACTTCAGTTTCGTCTTCCCTGACTCTTCAGCCAACATGCTCTCCCTGACCCACTGTAACTCTTAATACCCAGCTTTATTTCTCCTCACCGCACTTACCCCTATTTGGCATTTGCTTACATCGTGTGTATTTAGTTACTGTCTCTCACTAGAACATAAGCTCCATGAAGGTAGGGATTCTGATCTTCCTCATCACGGAACACTGCCTCTCACTCAATAGATACTCAATGCAACCACTGAATGAACTGTTCTCTCTCTTCACTGATAAGAACTCCATGTTATTAATACTGGGTGCACAGAAGCAGAACTAATTTCTAAAATCTTAAAATTGCTTTCTGGGGTCTGCTGCCAGTGCACCAGAAAAAAGAAAAAAAAAAAGAAATCTTAATTGCGATGTCAACACATGTCTGGGTAGCATTTCTCAAGTTGGTCAATAGCATTGTTGATTAGGGTCTTAGATTAGGTAGCTGATTTCTTACAACTCTGGGAGGCTGGGAAGTCCAGGTCAAGGTACTTGGCTCTCTTTCTGGTTCACAGCTAGTGCTTTTTTTGCTGGGTCCTCACATGGTGGCAAAGGGCAAGGGAGCTCTTTGGTATCTTTTCTGAAAAAGGCACTACTCCCATTTGTGAACATTCCATCCTCATGACCTAGGCACCTCCCAAAGGTAGCACCTCCTAATACCATCAAGTCAGGCATTAACAGTTCAAGATATGAATGGGGGGGGGGACACAAACATTCAGAACATTAGCACTAGAATTTTAAAGGAATGCTTAACTAACACTATTATGGAGTGTGCCACATTTTCAAGTCGACACTGGCCATGATTTATTTATAGTAAGTAAGTAGCTAATGAGGTGACTGGGTGGCTCAGCCAGTTAAGTGTCTGACTCTTGATTTTGGCTCAGGTCATGATCTCAGGGTCATCAGATCGAGTCCTATCTGGGGCTCTGCCCTCAATATGGAGTCTGCTTGAGATTCTTCCCCTCTTCCTCTTCTTTTGCCCCTCCACCCACTCACACTCACTCTCTCTCAAATAAATAAAATCTTTAAAAAAAATAAGTGACTAATGAACTTGTCATTTGTAACTACCGAGAGCTGGGGACTGCTCCGATATTTTCATGCAAAAGGCTCCACATCTCTTTTGTCTGCCTCTGTGTTTTTATCCTCACTGCCATACCACACAGATGCTTATGGACATTTTCATGGAATTACAAATCCTAAATGAAGCTCTTCTATGGAGTTATATTTTTGTTTGCTTGGCTACGGTCCTTTGCTTTGGAAAACCACCTCTTCCCCATTTCATGCAGTTTTCCTAACGACTGAATTGGCATTTCTACTGGTGGCACAGGGGAATCTGAATTTTCAAAAGTGGAGAACCCTGATGCAAATGGTAGGAACAGGACTCATGTGAGACCAATCCTAAAGCCAAGAACAGACAAGCAGAGTCAAGAGGCGATAAAGACAGAGACCTGGAGGCAATTTCTCTGGACCATTCCCAAAACCTGATTCCCTAAGCTCTTCTTTCAATATTGTAAACTAGCGCAGCAGCCTTGTGTGCTGCGTGAGCCAACATTTTCTTCTTTTGCATCAGTGCACTGACTTGGATTTCTGTCATTTCCCAAAGCATCCTCCATTCCTAGAGTAAAATATGCTCAAGAAAATCATGCTTTGGAAGGCTCCCTGAATATTGATCACATATGTTTAAACTAATGCTATGCGTCTTCAGACTTCCAATGCCTGATGTTGGTATGGTCCGTTATGAGTGGAGTAAGCACATAGAGAAGTGGTGAAATGAGCCATGGAAAAAGGAAGGGAGTTGCTTCTTTTGGGGTAATTTGAATTTGGTAGTTTTGGAGATAACACAGTGAGCAGCATATTGAAATTTAAGAAGTGTGATGCACACCGAGGAGCTCAACTCTTGAGTGGGAAACAAACACACCCACTCCTACTTTAAGGGGAACTGTTACTCCAACACAAGCTGAAGGAGCTGTTAAATCAGCACCACCTTCTCCTATTTCCGCTACAGCGCACATGGCCGTGGCACATTCTGCTTCTCCAGGAAGCCCACAGTTGCCCCAGAAGAACCAGGTGGATGTACTTTGTCAGGGGTTGAGGCACTGCAGAAGCCAAACCAAGAATCAATGAATGAAAACCTTGTGTTCTAGTTTAGCTTTTTTAAGCATGCCGCTGAGAGTTAAAAAGAACAAACAGGTTGAGATGCATAGGAATTGAAAGAATACTTCAGGGGAGGCCCAGAACTTACAAATTTTGGAAGAAGTCTGAAGGATTATGGGCCAAGTAGAGCTCAGTATTGAAGGGTCCCCATTACTCTTTGTCTTTATTCAAAGTAGCATTGTAATTTAGTGTTCTAAAATTAAAACATACTTTCTTCCTTGTGGATAAGATTTTATAAGACTCTTGAGCAATCCTTAGGGTCTAAGTCTATCAGGAATTGTCGATTCACTTTATCAGATTAGTACACCTAGCACTGGCCTAGGTCTAAGGACACAGCGTGGAAGACATGGAATTATATGCAGATCATTGCATTGATTTTGGGACTGGAGGGCCACTGCTGGCCCCCCATAAAATTAGGAAGAGAAATGGCTTCTTATGAAACTCAAGGATAAGCCTTGGGTTCTTGAGATCAAGACCACCCTAGCTGCAGGTTTTCTGCCTGGCCTTCCTTAGCCGTCGTCCTGTAAGTTTGACTCTTCATGAGTCGGCATCAAGGTCAGACTATGTGGTGTGTCTCACTGCCTCTTTCTTCATCATAAGTCTTATTTGTGGGCTTACTATCCTACTTGCCTTGTCCTCCTCCTCTCCTTCTCCTATCTACCTCTGTGCTGTAATCCAGCTGGATTCAATAACTACATATCTAGAACTGTCACGGAACTCAACACAAATATGATACTGCCGGATGTAGGACAAAGGGGACAAGCAGTTCGGTAAATCTGTCAGCATTCTGTTATGTTCATGGACGAAAATGGTTTCTGAACACTGGTTTGTGGGTCACATGACTGCATAAGAATCATGTGAAAAACATTTTAAGTCACTGATTGCTGAGATGGATCTGGAAGACAGTTCCTTACCAAGTTCAAGATGAGAACCATGAATCTGAACATTTTAAACTCATGAGGGCAGTGTAGCCAGGTGTGAGGATTACCACTTCAGAGTAATCTTACTACCTCTTACTCTGTTACCAAACCAGAAGGAAAACAGCAAGGTCTTGGATCCACTTGGACTTCTGTTGTTCAGTTGTTCCCTGGAGACTGGTCATCTGTGTCGCGTTGGAGGGCACACCAATGTGCTGCGAAGCGTGTGTACCCATCACACATCTAAGTGACTATGTGTACATTGAACATTCATCATAAAGAATCTGTATAAGGGATATAGAAAAGATGTCTGGACTGTAGGCAAGGGGACAGAAAGGGGAAGGAATGAAAGGCAACACCTGGGGGTACCTGATCAGCTTTGGTTAATGGGTTGGTTGTGGGATAAGTTGTGCTTCATACATTGCCCACTGTTAACACCTATGATACATAGGTAAAGGAAAAAACAACTGCTATTATAACTTTTTCCCCCGATCCTAGAAAATGTCTTATTTCATTACAAAAAAGGCTGGAAAAATACTTGTAATTTATTGACTTTTCCCCAGTTTTATTGAGAAGTAATTGACATACATCACTGCATAAGTTTAAGGCATACAGCACGATGATTTGATTTACATATATTGTGAAATGTTGTTACCAGAGGCTAAGCTAATATCCATCCTCTCATAGAGACACAATAAAAAAAAGAAAAAAAATTAACAACATTCCTATACACCGTATAGCTGTGTTATCTATGTTCATTATGTGGTACATCACATCCCTAGCACTTATTTATTTTATAACTAGAAGTTTTTACTGTTTGACTGCCTTCCTCCAGTTCCCTCTCCCTCTGCCCCCTGCCTCTGGTAACCCCAAATCTCATCTCTTTCTATGAGTTTGGTAAGTTGGTTTTTTAAGATTAGATTCCATAAAGAAGTGAGATCATAGAGTATTTGTTTTTCTCTGTCTGACTTATTTCATTTAGCATCATGCCTTCAAGGTCCATACATACAAGTTATCACAGGCTGTGTGGCATTTCACGCTTCTTAGGTCTGAGTAACATTCCGCTCTGTGTGTGTAACGACTTGTTTACCATTCATCCATGAAAAGACACAACTTGGGAAAATTAGCTTTCCTGATTCTCCAGTGTTTGTGTGTTGTGTATAATCCAGAGACAAATTTGCCACATGAGATCATTAAATTTAGTAATAACATATTTACTCAAAGGGTCTAATTGCAATGTCTGGCGCATGGTAGGGGCTCATAAGCAGTGGGTTACTATTACTCAGAAGGTGTTATTGTTCAGGACCAATTTGAGAATCATATTTTATATAAATTTGCAAGTAAGCCATTAGAAAGTAAGCTCAGCTGTATCTATCAATCATCTATCTATCTATCTATCTATCTATCTATCTCTACAGTAAACACTCACTAATCTTTTTTCAGCAAGCTGATACCTTACCCAAGGTCTTTACAATTGCAAATATCCACAGAAATAGGTAGGATGAATTCCACTAGGCCAAGGACAGCCCTGTTTATAATTCATAATTGTTCATTTGTAAAAATGATGATCCTGACCCTCCCCCAATAGGACTGGCGAGAGCTGTTTTCCCCAGAAACACAAGGAGGCATCTATGCACAGCTGGCTTCTTCTCTCTATATCATGTATTTTCTGTGGCTCCCAGGCAACGTAAAATTAATAGTCAACATAGTCATCAAAGCCATGACCTTGGCCTACTTAGAGGAGTTTTTGTAAAGAAAAAAAATCAAAGATATTTTCTTGACACAGTGCTCTATTGGGAGAAAACTGAGTCAATATGACATTAAAAAAAACCACAAGCAAACCCAAGAATGCAAAGCTTCTTTAAAATGTTGTAGCAGGAAGCATCAGAAATATCATCACTAAAATACAAAAGGCAACACCTATTGAGGGAGTTTAATTTTCTTAGTCATGAGTTTAACCAAAATTCTCCTGGAGCCGTGAAGTCGTCCATGCCACCTCTCCTGACGGGCAGTATCATGACCTGAAATCAGAGACGGCCCAGCAAATGTCAAAACACCCACATGAGTTCTGGAAACTTTTCCTCTTCCCTCAAATGCCTTTGTCCCTGGCTGAAAATTCTCATTCAAACATCACTCTTTTAAGTTACATCATTGTTTCTAGGAAAACTTTGTACAACACAAGCACTTTTTGAGGAGAATAAGTGATTACCAGTCGCGCACACCAAAGTGAGCACTAGCCTGTCAGGGGGGAAGGGAGCAGTGAAGGTCCTGAGGGAAGGAGGAAAAGAATTTTGTTGGAAGAGAAGGAAAACCTAAGACAAGGGTCTCCAACACAATTCCCTTCATATATTCCAGCACTTGCCCCTAATTTAAAGAAACTAGGTACCCGCTACGTACATTTTTCGAGTTAACATCTAAAATTCTTTATTGTAAAATTAAGAAGTTATAAAGGAAGTACAACAATATTCTCAAACAGAACTCTTATATCACTCTTTTGAACATATCCAATGGAATTTAAATACATAGAGACTGGATTCCTGTTTTTATTCATAAAAAAAGAAGGCCCAAGCTCTACTAAGCAGGAATTTTTATACCATTTCTTTGCTTCTTTAACTTGTATTTGCCTTTTACTGTCTCCATGAATTATTACTGAAATATCATATATTTTTATCCTTGATAATTTTTTCTTCCTTATCCTATCCTAGCTACCTGAAACAAAGAAGTATATAGAATTTTTAAAACACACCCTGTTACCTGCCAGAGGTTGCAAAAAGTTTAAACATTTTCTTCTGAATGAAGAATTTATAAATATTAGTAATATATAAATATTAGTAGTGTATGAGTGATCAAAAGAACATATGCAAACTATAAATTTTGATAAGTGATCAAAGCAAAGCATTCCTAGAAATGCAGCCCTTAATGATTTGTTGTTATTCTTACGGTTAATCTAATTCATATAGTCCTTTTTTTTTTAAAAGATTTTATTTATTTATTTGACAGAGAGAAACACAGCTAGAGAGGCAACACAAGCAGGAGGAGTGAGAGAGGGAAAAGCAGACTTCCTGCTGAGCAGGGAGCCTGATGTAAGGCTTGATCTCGGGACTCTAAGATCATGATCTGAGCCAAAGGCAGACACTTAAGGACTGAGCCACCTAGGCACCCCCAATTCATATATTCCTAGATTAATATTTATTACTAAGATGAAACATGGCTCATTTTCAATTTGATTCCTACTTTTCATTTTTAATAATAATGCCAGCCAATTATTTGAACACATTTTGAGTTATATGCCAAATAGTAGGGTGATCTGTTACAAAAATTACTTAATAACTTAATTAATAACATTTAATTTCTCTTAAACTTATTTTGTCAGATAATTGAATTTGGTATTATAATTATTAAAATTAAGTTTAACATTTGGATCTTTTAACTAATTTTTTTAAATTGGGGTATAATTGACATATAACATTAGTTTCAGGTATATAACATAATGATTCCATATTTGTATATATTGGGAAATAATCACCACAGTAAGTCTTATAGTTAATATCTATCACCACACAGTTACAATTTTTTTCTTGTGATGAGAGCTTTTAAGGTCTACTCTCTTAGGAAGTTTCAAATATACAATACAGTATTATTAATTATAGTTGCTATGCTGTACATTACATGTCCATGACTTATTTTATATAACCAGAAGTTTGTATCTTTAGACCCTCTCTCTTCATTAATTTTTTTTTTCTCTTCATTAATTTTTACCCAATCCCACACCCCACCTGCCTCAGGCAACTTTTAATTCATTTTGGAAAATAGAGATCTTCTAGTAAAAGCATGTAATACTTATTCTTTCGACTAATTAACTTTATCAGGTCTGGGAAGTGTACCGAAAAGATTTCACAAAGATTTTTCCAATGGATAGCCATTATACCTGTTTTTCTTTCACTTAAAGTTAAGCATCTTCGTTAACTCCAGGTACTCAGAAATAATACTGTTCATTTCAATACCCATTTCCCAACACAAACTTTTTTATGACATGACAAATTTTGGTCAAAACTCTGGAGCTTAAGATCTAGCTCATTCGATTTGTAGAAGATCACTTTGATATAATATAATTGGCAAAGCAGTCTTTAATGTCAAATAATCGGCTTGACAAACTCACATTTCACAAGAAACAGTCTAGCCTCATGTTTCAGTTTAACAAATGTGTTAATATACATCTTCGTGAAAGCGTCCTCACTTTGGATTTTTAATTCTCAAATAGAGAACTAAATAGGGCGTGAAACTGCCAAGAGTCTGTTGCAAGGATCAAATAAACTGCTGTCATCTTCAGTATTTCTTTTCACAGTTTGTTTGCTTCGCTCTCAAAAAACTCTCCCTCAGGAGCAACGCATTCTTTGATAATAGTTGGGGAACGGGAAAAATGAGGTCATTGAAGTAAAAACTGCCATCACTATGGGACTTCAGAGCACCTCAGCGGGACCAGCACACTTGCTCTCTAAGACCACACTTGGTCTAGAACAGAATGCGTCTAAGACAAGCGAAGACACCTGCCCCACTTAACTGTTGTGATGAAGGGAGGGTTACCCAACTTCAGTATCTCCAGTCGTCCCTGTGTTGGACGTTCTGGAGGTTACTATAGCAAAACTGCAGAAGGGCGAAAGAGACCTTCTTCTATAAAGCAGGAAATGAGTATAAAGGAGAGGTGGGAAGGAACTGAATCCCAACATGTTCACTGCACTCCCCACTCTGAGAGCAGATCAGTGTTAGGAAAGAGTATACATGTCGACATCGAGGATCTAGAAATGGATTCCCTCATATTCTCTGTGTATGCCTATCACATAGATACTCCCTATGAGTCCCGGGAGCCCTTGAATCCCACTATGGAGTTCTCTGGCCTTTGGGATCTAAGAGGAGGGTGGAAGGCAGTTCTAGAAACAGTGTCTCAGTATCCAGACATCAGAGATTAGGAGGGCAGTTGGCTACCCTCTGGCCAACCGTGCAAGTTTTCCTAAGGAACTCAGACTTCCTAATTTTTAGGTGAAGAGAACCAAACGTCTCATTTGCCTACAATCATGTACACACCCAATGTAGCAGGAAGTATATTTTTTGCTGTCACCATGTTCAACAGTTAAATTTAGGCAAATATACAAAGTAGACAAACCTTATTTTAAATGGTCTCCTGTCTTCCCTGTCTGTAACACTCCCGATGCCTGGACCTCAACCTCACTCCTAGGCTCAGGCATCACAAGGTCTCAGACCACTTCTGACCATTTAAAATCCCCCACCCTGGGACTCCACTGAAACCCTCTTCCCTTATGTTCTGAAATTAACCTCACTCAGCTCCCTCCCAATCCAGACTCTCAGTCTCTCTCTCTCTCTCTCTCTCTCTCTCTCTCTCTCTTTAAAGATTCTATTTATTTATTTGACAGAGAGAGCGAGAGAGGGAACACAAGCCAAGGGAGAGGGAGAAGGAGAAGCAAGTTTCCTGCTAAGCAGGGAGCCTGATGCAAGGCTCGTTCCTGGGATCCTGGGATCATGAACTGAGCCAAAGGCAGAGGCTTAATGACTGAGCCATCCAGGTGCCCCTCAGTCTCTCTTTAAGGCTGACTTTCCCCGAGGAGAAAAGTGACCTGATTTTCTAATTTGCATAATTCAGACTAAAGTGTGAATGGTTAAAAAGCTTAATTCTTCCTAAGGTTGCCGCCACTCTTAAAGAGGAGTTACTAGTGGAATATGGCCAGAGCTGCTTTGTTTGAGGGGTGAAAGTAGAGAAAGGGGAGTCTCTTTTACTCTTCTCTCCTTAATACAGGAAAAAACAGGAAGTCAGCCATTTTGTTTGCCTCCCCCTACCCTCCCCTTTCTATGCATAACCTACTTACAAGTACATTCAAGCCTCTATCTTCTAGTGGTACCTTATCCCTCAGGATGACACCATATAAGTAACTGACCCACTAAAGAATGAACTCAAATAGCAGCCTTGTAGCTTCATGAAAGGAACAGCTTCACGAAGGCACCCGCCTGGGTATCAGAGTAACTCAGGCTGGGGAGGAGATGTATTCATCTACACTGCTAAGAATGAAGAGGACAATTCTTTCTGAGCGCCACCCAAAGACTTAAAAGGTCCTGGTATTTCCCACGCATGGATCCTCCATACCCTCCGGATGGTTCCCCATAAAGGTGCACCTCATATCAAGGGCCAAGAGATGGAAACAATTCTTTCTTCTCATATTGCTTTTGTTTCTTATGCCAATAAATTGAATGAATTCACACAACTTCCAAGCATGATTTCTTGATAATTCCATTCATTCTACTAATCAGCTAAGGTTTATATCACAACATCAGTAAACAACAGCAAAAAATAAATACAACCTGAAGGAAGCTAGAGGATGCAGCTCTGGCTTTTTACTTCTGGAACAGCCTCTCCAACGCCTGGCTAGCAAACTCTCTTCCTATTTGGTTTTGTGATCCCAGTTCTTCGAACAGGGGTACTCCTCTGTTATGGATAAAGGTCATGGAACCCAATGAGTTCTTTTAGATCTTAGCGTCAATTACAGCTAAAGAGTGACAACAAATGAAATCTGGCATCAGAATTTACTTTTAGTTTCAAATATTAAAAACCAAACCAGGAGACTGTTAAAGAGTGAAACATCTCAGGGAATTAATCTTCAATGCAGATTAATCCTTCTGGGCATTTGGATGGAAAGATGTGTTTTTAAGCTATTTTTGAAAATCAGAAAGTTCACAGTCAAAGGAGCAAATTTTTATTTGCCCTGTTTTTATGTCAATAATTAATTCTGGATTTCCTTGTACCTCACACAGCACCATCCCAAAATCTCATTGCGTAGAGTGCCAGTGGGCCAAGTCTGTGGAGAGATGGCTCTCCACCAAACACTGCAATTGAAAGCAAAAGCAGGGGGAAAAAATGAATGTGGTAGGTTATAAATACCTTTCATTTTGTGTCTGCCCCTGAGTTGTCATGGGCTTGGTTTCCCTTCAGTACAAACTATCCCAGCAGAAAAGAAGGGTCATTTCCAAAGGACGGGGTTGCTTTACACAATGCTAAAATTTTATAATTGTACTAGATTTTAGACATCATTAAGCCCAGCTAGTGGTTCTCAACTTTGACTGCATACTCCACCATTCTGGGGTATTTTAAAAAGTCCTATACCTAAGTTCTACATCAAGCCAGTTAAACAAGAACATCTGCGTTGAGTCCCACATGTGGGTATTTTAAGATTTTAACATGGGCAGCCAAGTTCGAGAACCATTCCCATTTCACAAAGACAAACAGTGAGCCATAGGGAATCAGTGACCTGCCCAGGGTACCGTGAACTAGTTTTCTGCTGAACCATTCTTAGCTAACTGCTTTTGTGACATCCTCTATCTCTGGTGAATACTTCCCAAGTTTCTAAATAGAGACTGGTTTGTTCATTCAGGCAACCAATTATTTACAGAGCACCTACAATAGATCAGAGGCACGAGGCTGGTGGCTAGGAAAAAAAATAGTGAGCTTTTTACAGGGGAGATTTCTGCCCTCAAAGAGTTTCCAGTCTAGTGGAAGAGAAAGACATTATGGAATAATAATAAAATAACTGTAAATTGTAATGGTGACAAGTACTGGGAAAGAGGCGCTCATGGTAGTCTAAGAAGCTGGACTTCTCTGCAGAGGTGAAGAGTGAATGAGAGCTGAAGGAGATTAATTAGGCACAGGAGGGAAGGAACAATGGGTTGTATGAGAGGGAGGGAGCGACTTCTTGCTCTGGGTGAGACAAGAGCATGTACCAACAACTCTGTGGCAAAAGACAACGTGGACTGCCCAAGGAGCTGAAAGAAGGTCAGCGAGGCACACAGGGAAGAGCTAACAACAATGTTACTTGATACCACTTATAAATAAAACCTCTTCCTTAAAAGATGTAGTTAACCTTGTCTCCACAGGCACAGTGAAACAATCTACACACATCGCAACCTTATCCCTTCACACTCAATTTAAAGGAACACATGATGTGTAGCCACAAAGAATATTCAAAGAGGTTATGGACCCCCAGATGGCCAGTGGTTCTCAACCCCAGCTACACTTGGTCATCATTCTGAGACCTTTAAAAATGCTAATGCACAGGGTGCCTAGGTGGCTCTGTCAGTTAAGGGGCCGACTCTGGGTTTTGGCTCAGGACATGATCTTGTGGGTTGTGGGATCAAGCCCCATGTGGGGCTCCACATTCAGCAGGAAGTCTGCTTGAGGACTCTCTCCCTCTCCCTCTGCCCTTCTCCCCACTCACAGGTGCACCCTCTCTCTCTCTTTCAAATAAATAAAAAAAAATCCCTTTTTAAAAATGCTAATGCCCAAGAGATACCTTAGATCAACTTAATCAGAATCTTTAGGGTGGTGGTGGTGGTGGTGGTAGGGAATCCAGGCATAAGTACTCCTATTTTTTAAGCTCCCTTGATGATCTCAAGGGAGATCAAGCCAAGATTGAGATCCACTGACGTTCGGATCAGGCAGAATACAAGGAGAAGAGAGATAAATTGTGTTTGTATTTGCCACTCTCCATCTTTCATTATTGCCTCCACTCAATGCATTAGGACTCACCACGTAATGGAGATCTCCTCTGTGTTATAACTTCTTAATAAACAGCTGGATTGGAATTAAAACTGCAGGAACACCAGGGAGAGCTCCTAAGTGAAAAGTAAAACTCCCTGTTCCCATCTCTTCTTTGCATTCTCTCTTCTCGTTAGTCTTTCCCTTTCTACTTGTTCTGTGCATATTGTTCCAAAAAATAAAACCTTTTATTTTGAGATTGTATATTCATATGCAGTTGTAAGAAATATGTACCTTTCACCCAATTTCCCCCAAAGGTAACATCTTGCAAAACAACAGTGGGATATTACAACCAGGATATTGGCATTGTTACATTCAAGGCACAGAACATTTCTATCACTATAAGGATCCTTCCTCTTGTCCTTTTAAAGCCACAGTCCCGCCTCTACGTATGTAGCCTCACCTACTCCTTTACCCCAGCCACCACTAATCTGCCCTCTATTTCTACAATTTTGTCATTTGAGGAATGTTATGTAAATATAACTATATATTTTATATTATATATAAATATAAATATATATTAACTTATAATATATATTATATTATATATAAATATAAATATAAATATATATATTAACTTATAATATATATGTATATTATAAGTTACACAACTTTCTGAGACTGGCATTTTTCACTCAGTATAAATTCTCTGGAGCTTCATCCAGGTTTTTCCACAATTTTGTCATTTGAGGAATGTTATGTAAATATAACTATATATTTTACATTATATATAAATATAAATATAAGTATATATTAACTTATAATATATATATTATATTATATATAAATATAAATATATATATATTATAAGTTACACAACTTTCTGAGACTGGCATTTTTTCACTCGGTATAAATTCTCTGGAGCTTCATCCAGGTTTTTCCACATATAAATAGTTTGTTCCTCTTAATTACTGAGCAGTATTCCCTGGTATGAATGTACCACTATTCTGTTTTAACTGTTCACCTAAAAAGGACATCTGAGTTGTTTCCAATTATTGGCTATTACCAATGAAGCTGTTATGATTACTTGTGCACAGGTTTTTGTGAACATATATATGTCTTCATTTCTCTGGGATAATGTCCAGGAATCCAAGTGTTGAGTGTTATGGTATTTAAACAATTGGCTTTCTTAGAAATTGCTAGACTCTTGGGATCCCTTGGCAGCTCAGTCGGTTGAGCAACCTACTCTTGATTTCAGCTCAGGTCATGATCTCAAGGTCCTGAAATCAAGCTCTGCATGGGGCTTCATGCCATCGAGTGTGCTTGTCCTTCTCATTCCCTCTCTGCTCCTCCCCATGCTTGTGCTCATTCTCTTGTTGTCTCTCTCTCTAAAGCAAATAAATAAATTAATCTTAAAAAAAGATAAAAAAGAAAAGAAAACAAATTCCCAAACTCTTTTCAGAGTGGTTATACAAGTTTCTGTTCCCACCAACAATGGATAAGTAATCCAATGTCTCCACATCCTTGACAGAATTTCGTGGTATCACTATTTTTTTGTTGTACCATTCTGATAAGTGCATAGGAATGTCTCCTTATGGTTTTAATTTTCCTGTCACTAATGGCTAATGATGTTGACTATCCTCTCATGCGTTTGTTCTTGAGGATATACAAATGGCCAATAAAGTGTCTTTTCATGTCTGTTTTCTGATTGGACTGTTTGTATTTTTATTGTTGAGTTTGAGAGTTCTTCTGATGTCCTATATGCGGTTTGCAAAAGATAATTTTCCCATTTGAATACTTTCACTTTCTTGACAATAGTTTTACATTTTAACAAAATCCAATTTGTCAATTTTTCCTTTTATGGATTGCATTTTGATGTCAAGTGTCCTTAGCCTTAGCTCACAAATATTTCACCAATAATTTTTTCCTAAAGGTTTTATAATTTGACATTTAAATCCATAAGCTGTTTTGAAATAGTTTTTGTGTAAGGCGTGAGACTCAGATCAAGATTCATTTTTATACCTATGGAGGTCCAACACTGCAGCACCATTTGTAGAAAAGGCTATCTTTCCTTCATTGAAATGCTTTTGCACCTTTGTTCATTTGGGGGTTCTTTACTTTAGCATTTATCTATCCATTTCTCTTTCTGCTGATATCATTCTGCCAATGTTTAATTGCTGTGTTTAGACCATTTACATTTAGAGCAATTACTAATATGTTAGGACTTAAAGTTGTCATTTTAGTTTTTGTTTTGCTTATTTTCTTGTTTTTGTTTCTCTGTTATTCTCCTGCCATCCTGTGGTTACTTGAACATCTTTTATAATTTCATTTTGATTTATGTGTAGTTTTTTTAGTGTATCTCTTTATACATTTTTTTTGGTGGTTGGCCCAGGTAGTCTATTATTTATACATAACTTTATAACGGTCTATCAGTGTCAAGATTTAACCAGTTTGATTAAAGTATAGAGACTTTACCTCCTTCTACATCCTTTTCCTCCTCCTTATTTATAAGATTGTCTTAAATACATCGTTTATATTCATTTAGAATGAATTATGTTATCATTTTTGCTTCAATTACCAAACATAATTTAGAAAATTCAAAAAGGAAAAAAAAGGCTATATGGCTATATTACCTATATTTTTGCTTAATCATATCTTTCTTCATCCTCAATGTTCTAATACTCAGTTTCCTATAGTTTCTTTTCTGTTCTGAGAATTTCCTTCAGCTATTCTTTTAGGATAAGTTTACTGGTGACAAATTCCTTAGTTTCCCATTACCTGAGACCTGAATTCTTTCTCATTCCTGAAAATTTATTTTTGCAGGGAATAGGATTTGAGGGGGACAGGATCTTAATTCAGCACTTGAAAAATAAGGTTCCCATTCCTCTTGTCCTCCATGGCTTTTGATAGGAAATCCACCATCATGTGAATTTTTTCCCTTATAGGTAAGTTGTCATTTTACTCTGGCTGCTTTAGAGATTTTTTGAGTTGGCGGGGTGGGGGTGGGGGTGGGAGGGTTCTGTTTTCAGAAGCTTAATTATGAAAAGTCTTGGTGTGGATATCATTGGATTTACCCTATTTCTCCTATTCAACTTCCTGGATCAGTAGATTTAGGTCTCTTCTCAAACTTGGGAAGGTTTCAGCCAATGTTTCCTCAAGTATATTTTCAGCCCCATCTTCTCTCTCTTCTTCGGAGACTGTAATGACATGAATGCTAGATCTCTTGTTTTAATCCTATAGGTTCCCGGGGTTTTCTTCATTTTTTTCCTCTTTTCTTTGCTTCTTAGCTTCAGTAATTACTATGGATCTCTCTCAGTTCACTGATTCCCCTGACCTCTATATTCTGATGCACTGAGCTTTTAATTTCAATTTGTATCTTTGTTGGTTCTAAATTTCCATATGTTTTTTCTTTATATTGTCTATTTGCTGGGACTTTCTACTTCTTTCCTGAGGCTGACTTATTTCATTTGTTTCTGGCTTATTCTTGCTTACTCATTACTCATTTTTCATAGTTGCTTTCAAACTGCTGTCAGATAATTCTAACATCTCTGTCATCTTGGTGTTGGCATCTATTGATTTTTTTTTTTCTGTTGGTTGAGATCTTCCTGGTTTTTGGTACAAGTGACTTTTGAATGAAGCCCGAATATTTTCACAACATGAGACTCCAGGCCTTAGCCAAACTTTCTGTTTTAGCTGGTTTTCTCTGACATCCACTCTGGCAGAGGAAGTGGCAGGTGTCTGGATGCTACTTCTAGATGCAGGTAGAACTCCACGTTCCCTTCTTGGGATCTGTTGACACCCAAGTGTGTGGGATTTTTGTTACTACTGGCTGGGGGATGGGAATTCTGGTCCCCGTGTATCCACCATCGACACTCTAGTGGCTGGTCTGGATGGACGATATATTGGCCCAATTGCCCTTCTGACACTAACCCAGTGGGGAGGGGAGGAGCACCCGGCTCCTGCCAGGTAAAAAGGGAAGTCCGGGCTTCCCATATGGTCTCCAAGCATGTGGAGGGGAGGAAATCATTACAGCACAGAGAGTGGAAGAATATGCATGTGTAAGGTCCCCATTTGGTTGTTGTTCACATGAAGAGATGTGACACCACAGTTTCATCTATAATGTTTGGCTGGGGTAGGCTGGTTCTAATCTAAGAGTTTTCTATTTTGCTAGACTGCCCCTTTCCTGTGCTTTGGCTAGAAAGAACAGGCTCTTGTTAGGACTTTTTTCATCAGTGCCCACTGGCATATCTATGTCCCTGGTTTGTTTAGTTTCTAGTCTTGGAAAACCCAAGGAAGTCAGTTCCATATTGTTCTTTGAAGTCTAAAGGTCCCAGCCCTTTTGCCTTCTTCTTTGCTCTGTTCAGAGTCTCCTTATGTTTCTTTTGTCTATAGCAGAAAGTTGCTAGTTGTCCTTAGCAGGAAGAATAGAGGAAAATACATCCTCTCTAACCTCCCAGAGGCAGAACTTGGTACCATGCTTTAAATATGCACCAGGTCTCTCCTTCTGAAAAAGAGTTTTCTTAATATACCACCTTCGTGACCTGCCACACTTTTGTGGCCTCCAATGAAAAACTTTGTGAATCAGTCAGCTATTTCTATTACTTCTCTTTTATTATAACTTGTTTTCTCTGAATTTCTTGGATTTCTATTTCCATTTCACAGGCTTCTGCTAAGACTGCTCTCAAAGATTATATTACTTCACACTCTTTTCTTTTAATTAAATCCAAATGTCTACTGCATTTAGAATTGTTTGGCCATTCTTGTTAAAAGTCCATCTCCCTTGGTTTCCATGACCCAATGTTTGAATCCCAGATCTTTCACTGTCTCTATGGGCTTGTGTAAATCACAAAAGCTCTTAGAGCTGCCATTCCTCATTGTAAAATGGGGATTATAATCCTGACCTATACCTTTTAAGGCCAAATTTTAGGGTGAAGTGGTATTATATGTATTTAATGAATACCAATTAGCATCAGGCAGTATGGTAGGGTATACATGCAGTGAATATAACACAGCCTCAGGGACGTGACACAGAAGAGAGAGACGAGCAAACACACATGGGGTAAGTGGGAGGGAACATCATATGCACAGCAATTGTCATGGGAACATTTAGGAGACTTGAGGGCTCAGGCAAGGTTTCCCAGAGGAGATACATCTAGGCTGAGTCCTAAGGTATGAGTAGGAATGGGAGAATGTATGAGATGTATTCTGCATTACTCTGAGGTATTGGGAGAAAAAAGTGTATTTTCCATATTAAAATATTTTCAGTTTTCATGCTATTCCAATGAATTGAAAGTGAAGTTCGATTTCAAAGAAACGTGTACATATTATATGTAATCAAGTCCATTTTCAGCTTTGGAGAAAGAGATTGGTACAAGATGTCTTTTCACTATATAACTTCTGGTCTATGACCGTGATCTTGGAAAATGGAGAACAGTAACATTTTAAAGACTTGTCATTAATCTACTTGGGAGGGATTAGCAATGACATGCTCTGATAATTGTGACAATGATTAATTCCATTAATTGCCTTTATTCATATTTGAATATTTGATTGGGTTCTTCTACTATGGTCATATTCACCAATTCATGTTTATTTTTTGTATATACAAATACATTTTTATGCATATGATAATTAACCAACTGCCATATTCCCAGAAAGTTTAAATTTTTTTCCTCTCAAGCAAAATAACTCAGTCAACCTTGCTCCGACAGTTTCCCCCTTGACACCTATCAAGATTGATGTTGTTATGCCTTTTTCATCTGGAGCTCACTGACAGCTCACCATTCTCCCTCTTCACCAGCTCCAACTTTGTACCCTCTACTTTCTCATTACCTTTAGGCATATCGAGGAGAACACAAGGTTGTGCTTTGTAATTATCATCATTTGCTTCTAATTTGCTCTTTAACATCAGCAATGTGAAAGCTTTTCATTTCCATATCTCATTTCAGTGTGATGGCTTTAAAAATAAATGCAGCCCAGGTAAAATGTTTTCTCCTATTCATGATTGAATGTAATCATGGAGTTAGAAGACAAAAAGAAGAAAGAAAGAAAGAAAGAAAGAAAGAAAGAAAGAAAGAAAGAAAGAAAGAAAGAATGAATCCCATCCCACTGGTTGTATGATTTATGTCTCATAGGACAGAGAAGTATATTTTCTTTCATGCTCATCTTTCTGAATATTGATTTTGGGAGTGCTACTCTGATACAACTGCAAATGTTGAAGAGATTTGCTTTGATGCACTACCTCCTACACACAAGCGGTGTGACTTTGTAATCCTTGAAGACTAGGAAAATTTCAGCAAACTAACTCTTCCATTACTAATGATCATCCAACAAAATACTGCGACAGTAATTCTATGAAGAACAAAGCACGCTGAGCCAGTTGTCCTTCTTTTTATGATACTGCCACACAAAAAAACAAAGGAATAGTGACTCAAATAGCTTTTCTTGAAATATGGCAAAGACTTTAACAATATTGTACACCATGTCTCATCAAGTACGTGGGAAGTAAGGTGTTTATTGTCCTGTTGTAATATGGGTAGGAGGTTGAATCAAGGATGCAACCTGGAGGAAAGGTGATGTGGTATGTCCTGGAATCAGCCCTGAGGCCACTGTATTTGTATTCAACATTCGTGACTCAGGAAAACATTTAGCCAATCTGTGGAGAATTCTCAATCAGAACGGTTGTTGTTGCTCTTAATGCCATGGACAACATTCAAAATGACCTTAACATTTTTTTTGAGATATTTCAGTATTGTATTGAAAGAATGCAATGTAATGACATAGAGTAAGCAATAAATGAGAAGATACTTAGGACAAAAATATAACAGCAGAAATTAAAAATTGTAATAAAGTATAACAAAATAAAAGTATAGCAAAAAAAAAAAAAGAAGAAGAAGACCTTGGGAAATACTAACTATTTATAAGTGTAAAGTGAATACACACTTAACTATGACTATGGGGGAAAAAGTCCATATCTTGTCCTTGAATAGATAAGGGTTAAGGATAACTCCTTCTACTCTGGTCAGTGTTAGCTATGTTCTTCTATGATTGTCTCCAGTTTGGCCACTGCATTTTAAATTCTACATGAAAAAAGCAGCAAAGGTTCAGAGACGAACAACAAATAAAGATTAAAAGAACAGAAAATTGGTTCATGAAGAAAGATGAAAGGAATGGAGTCTTTGCCGACCTGAGGAGAAATAAGAGTAACCAGCGACTTGATTACTATCTCCAAGTACAGGATGGATCATGCAATTATGCTGAAGAATTATTTTCCATTATCAGTCAAATAAAAACAAAACATGACATATAAAACAAGAGCCTAAGGAATGCTGGAAAATGTTGGTTGCACTTAAGGAAAAAAATTGCTTTTTTATTTTTTTTTAAGATTTTATTTATTTGACAGAGAGAAACACATGAGAGAGGGAACACAAGCAGGGGGAGTGAGAGAGGGAGAAGCAGGTTTCCCGCCGAGCAGGCAGCCCGATGCGGGGCTTGATCCCGGGTCTCCAGGATCATGACCTGAGCTGAAGGAAGTCGCTTAACCAACTGAGCCACCCAGGCGCCCCCAGGAAAAAAATTCTTAAATATGGACACCACCACACTATAAAACAGAATACGTGAGAACATATTGGAAATCACTGCCTTGAGCACATAAAAATGGCATAATCGATGGGGTATCCAAATCTTGGCTTCAGCTCTAGTGGTGATCTCAGGGCTGTAGGATGGAACCCTGCCTCAGGCTCTATGCTCAGTGTGGAACCTGTTTGTCCCTCTTCCCACCCCACTGGCCTCCCCCCTCGCATGAGCACGCAAACATTCACTCTCTCTCTAAAATAAATACAATCTTTTAAAAAAGTGATTCTGTTTCTTATAAAATGATCATTATGGAACATCTAGAAAAAATTGGTGAGCAAAGAGATGAATATGCAAAGCCAGAAAGAGCTAAATTCTTCCAGTCTTTTCTTCACATATATGTGTGTATGGATATACATGTTCATTTTACCAAAATGGGATGGCTTTGTTCATTCTACTTTTTAACCCGATCTTTCCACTTAAAATTGTATGTGATCATCTTTTCATAACTTCATAGTATTCCTCTGTCCTATAAAGCTGAATTTAGTTAACCAATTCCTTATCTGGGGTATTTAAAGTATTTCTAGTTTTTCTTTTACAAACATGCGATGCACATTTCTAAAATTATTTGCAAACATATGTAATTACATTTTTATATTAAAAATATATAGGTTTGCAGAATTATAAAACTGTTAATAACTGTTTCTTAATTATATTTCATAAGACCCCAAAACTTCACTATCACTGGCAGTGTGAAAGAATGCACTATTCTAAGGGCTCAGATATAACTGGGTTATCATTTTAAAACATAATGAACATAAAATAACATTTTAAAACTAGACCTAACCAAAAGTATCCTAAAACCTGGTTAGTTTGGGAAGACAGTTAGATAAACAATAAGAAATATTACTTATGCCCAATGACACTGACACTGGAAAAATAAATGTTGTTAGAAACCTTCTGAGTTGTAAAGGTTAGAAAAGTACTTGAGGCAAGTTACACTGCTAAGGGCATTTCCCCTTCTTGGTAAAGAACATACCCAAATACCTCAGGACGTGGTGTGTGTAATGGGGCAGGTGGAACGCTGCATCCTAGATCCACCCTGGACAACAAGTATGATATTCTGTAATCTTAACATGGAACAATAATTCATGCAGTCAGAATTAAGGGCTCTGTACATACCTACTGGCCAGATGTTTTAGTCAACACATGGATACTTCCACGTGTTGACTAAGAGACCACATGTTTGTGGTCTTTTCATGAACATGTTTTTTACTTCAAATAAGAAGAGTATAAAACCATTTTTTCCCTTAATTTGTAGTAAGTATTATATCTTTTAAGAACTGAAGTCCTAAACACTGACTTCTTCCCTACTCTGTAGATAAAAGTGGAATGTATTTTCAAATTCCAAACCCTGAGACAAAGACAACAAATTTTAACTAGTTTAAGTGTTAGCAAATAAATTGTGCTTTGCATTATTACATTTCATATATAACACAGAAATGTGCTGTGGTTAGGATACCAGGTCTCCAGTTCTTGTGGACATGAACCATACAGAATTAATTGTTGCAATAACCATAATATCGCAACAATAACATGTGAACTTTTGATACTTCATGTCTATTTTCATTGAATAACTTCCCTTATAGGTCTCTTTAGGAATCTAGTTTTCACTCCTTTGATCAAATGTATTTACAATAAGTAGATCACAGTCTGATTATTTTGAAATTCCATTTAGTTAATTTGATTCCTAGCATAGTATGATTGATCTAATTTACTGTCAGAAATCCAGTTACCATAGCCAGAAAAAGAAAAGAAAGGAGAAAGGACAATAACCATCAAACTACGCTATAGCTAATTCAATAGCAAAGTCTAGACCAAACTGCAGAATATATTTGGTTTTCTTTGAGATTTTTGTTGAGTTACAATATTTCCTTTTTCTCCTGTATCAAATGGAAACTTATCATTATTAGAATTCCCTTTAATTTCTCTTAACATACTCTTAACATTATCTTAACATAACATTATCTTAACATAATCTTAACATTCCCTTAGGCATCATCAGATCAACTGGCTGGAACCTCTGCACTCAGTGTTTTTGTTTTGTTTTGTTTTTGTAATTTGGGATATTTCATGGTGGGCCTCAGAGAAGATCACAGCCTAAGACATAGTCATCAAGTACCCAGAAGAGAAGGAGTGAATGACTTGTGGGTATGACTCACAATTACATTTAAGGGACGGGGTAATCTTGAGTTCTACAATTCACAACAGAACTACATGCAAAATATTCGATTTAGACGGGGTCCAAATTTTATTAACACCTATTTGCTCTGACTTCAAATCTAAAAATGTTTGCCTTCAGTTTAAATCATATTAGCAATTGTAAAGAACACTAACTGCTCCCAACTTACTGGAGCAGTTCAGCTGACTGGTTTTGAAGGCTTCATCTTGCATAATAGCTTTTAAATTAGTAGAACAAATATTGTTGAAAAAAAGGCAGCATTAAAGAGATATACAGTATTGACTTATTATATTGTAGAGTCTGCGAAAATACACTTCTGATTAACTATGGAATGGTATTTGAAAATTGAAATTTGCTTATCCCTTCCTTTTTTCTTCTTCCTTCAACCAAAAAAACATCTATTGAGTACTTCTGCCAGGCACTGTGATGAACTTCGGATATATTAATGAGAAAGATGAGGAGGCAAGAGGTAAAAACAAAGCTGCGATACAAGATGACAAGCATACACACTTTGATAACTAGATACCAGGTAAGCTAATGGTAAAGCTGCCTGGAAGTACAGGAAATGTGGAGCAAGTCTGAGAGGGCATCTTGGGGACATGTGACACTTGAAGAATGACAGCACATTTAAAAGGTCAGTAGGGATATTCCTGGAGACGAGGCTGAAGACATGAAGGAACATGGAGTGTTCAAAGAACTACACACAGTCGCATATGAACAGAAGAGACTGTTTATTCTATGCGCAGGGATTTGCTCAGGAATTTCAGGCTGGTGAATAATCTGATTTCTGTTTAGAAAATTCATAGCCTTCTGTGGGGAGGGAAGAGTGTGGAAAGGGAAAAGATATAAGTCAGGAGGATCAGAAGGGACTTGTTTACAGTGGTCCAGATGAGACAGGATGAGTCGCAAGGAGCCCAGCAGTAACGAGGGAAGAGATACAGTGCGTAGATTTAAGAGACAGCATAAAACCACAGAGATCTCATCCCTCACCAGCACACAAAATGCTCAATAGTAAAATTGTGGATATAGATATATATATATTTCACTTTCCTACAAATTTCATTAACCCTCTTTTTGCTACCTTCATAATGGTGAAATGGTAGCATATTTTCAGCTTTATAAAGCAAAATTTAGGAAGCAATACTTTGTAAAATCACACACTGCTATAGCAAATTCTATTTTGTTTTTACAAAATATCTAATTTGATCTCCAGTTGATAAGAATGGTCACAAAGATACTGATAAAAACAGCAGGCTCCTGAAATACATTTTCAGAAGCTGGTGAACCTCCTCACCTGTCTCTGAAAAGAACAACTCTCAAAAGAACTTCATCACCATTAAAACTAGAGGTTTATGATTACCTGTATAATCTCTGAGGTGCCAATATTCACCTACATTCCTACTTCTTAGACTCAATCAGTCCTGGAAACAACCAACCAATCAGGGATGATGCACAAGAAATGTAAACATTTATCCAGCCATGTACCATACCCATCTTTACGATTTGATCCTCAGTTAAAAGGATTAAAAATCACTTTCAATGTATTATTCTGTTTAAGAATTCTTTAACAAGCTAATATATTTACTGCATTTGGAAACACAAAAGTCGTAAAACATCTTTGTAATCTGTTGGTTCATTCTGTTATTTTATTACTGGTAGTGTTTTTGCTTCTAGTTAAGAAAGCAGTATTAAAAATATAACAATCTTCTAAAGCAATTTACCAAGTTCAGTATAGTTTTGGGGTTAAATGTAATTATAACTGCATGTATTTTATTATCTCACTTCAAAATATGGATGAGATCATGGTTTAACTATTTAAATCACCCAATAAAAAGAAATTAACATAACAGATTGAGTGAATTCACCTTATTACTAGTCACCAGGCGTCTTTGGGGAGGGAAAACACTCTGTAATTAATGATACAATTCTGGAGCACTGAAAGCTAACAAAAACACAAAGAATTCCTTCAATTTCATGAAGGCCTTTCTTCAAAGGCCTGGGAGCCTCTGAAACTGGCTAGTGGTATAACTTCCCAATAGGGCCTGCACAAGGTGGTATGTTAACGTAGTTACTCAAAGAATAAGAATCGACTCATGCTTCATTATAACATTAACAGGTTTCTTCCCTTTGAGCAAATACTAACAAAAGCGTAAACAATGCAAGATTGGGCTAGCACTAAAAAAAATTTTTTTAAAGCCCATTGACATCAATCACTTTCTTTTATAGTAAGAATTCTGCTAAGATAAGTAGAGGAGATGTGATTGATTTTGCAAAAGAGAAAACAGGTACACGACAGTTAAGTGGTTTTGCCAAGATAGCCCGTCAAGTTGATGGCCAAGTGGAGACTGGATGCCATGTCTCTTGACTCTTGTCCCTGTAGTCTTCTTTTGCTCACAAACTGTTTAAGATGACACTACTGCCCTCAGGAATAAAAGTAAGAGAATAAAAAGACTTATGAACCACATTCTGTACCACCACTTGTGAGGTAAAAATTACTTCCAGGGGTGCCTGGGTGGCTCAGTTGGTTGAGCAACTGCCTTCGGCTCAGATCATGATCCTGGAGACCCAGGATCGAGTCCCAAATCAGGCTGCCTGCTCGGCGGGAAGCCTGCTTCTCCCTCTCTCACTCCCCCTGCTTGTTTTCCCTCTCTGGCTGTTTCTCTCTGTCAAATAAATAAAATCTTTATTAAAAAAATTACTTCCAATCATGTTTTGCTTAGTTTGAGTTTCCATGACTGACTACACCCAGAAACATCCATGCCCAAACCTTAGACCCACTCTCATCATGGAAGGAAATTCACTGCACATTTTTGGAAGTGCTCCTCAAAAAAGAAATAGAGAAATGCACCTCTCCATTTAAAAACTTACTCAAATGTTCTATTTTTAGCTTAGAATTGATTGTGGACCCATTTTCATCCTCATGGCTGGCATTTCTAAAAGTTCTTATTGCTAAGGGAAAATAAAATTTTATTAAAAATTCTTTCCATGTATGGAGAGTGAAGCATAAGGAATGCAACAAATGAAGGTGAAAATTCATTTCAGATGAAAAATTCTTGGACCAATTTGTCTTCTAATGGAAAGGTAATATATCCAGAACAAGGAGCAGAAGCAGGTGACAAGAGAAACCTCTGGCTTTTCTGTCAAAGCCTCAGAGGTTTTGACAGATGCATGGGGATTTTTCCCAGTTCATGGTCATCACAGTTGATTATGTCATCATAGTAATAGCCATAATCACAATGATTAGAAACTGCATTTACAGCACGGTGAGTCTACAAAATACATCCATGGTGGTTATTCTATTGAATCATCACAGTAACACTGTGAGGTAGGTACATTTTTTGTCTTCATATTGCAGATTAGGAAATGGAGGATCAAAGAGAAAACTGTCTTACAATACAAAACAAATAAATGAATGAAACAAAACTTGGCAAAAATCATTTAGGCCTTGGGCACTGAGGCCTGGCCAATTCCCATGCCTAGTTTTTCTGAATTCCTTAAAACCCAGACCTTTGGATTCTGGTTTTCTCATCTCATCAGTGCCAGGCTATGACTGGTTAGGACTCTGGGACACAGGTGTCCAGCCTCTGTTATCAAAAGGAGCCATACAGGGCTCTGGGTTTGGTCTCACCACCCCTTTGGGTATCTGCTGCCATCCACAGTGGCACTGAAGATGGAATCAGTGGGCAACAGTGAGACATCTGTGCCAAGGGATTTCTGACCAGGCTCTGGGTAGGTTCCCAGCAGTGGGCTCCTCTAGGGAGAGGAAGGACCAGCTCTTTCCACGCTCCAGCACATCCTGTACCTGGTGCTATTTAGTTAAGGAAGGTTGTTAATATTGCAATGTATGTTTGTGCTCTTTTCCTCTCTTTTTTATTGGTGTGTGCAGGGATGCTGTAGGATGGTAACCATAGTAACAGCAGAATAAGAGAAATGAGATTTCACCCCAAAAATGCATATCATAGGCTGTTTACTAAAAGTGGCAGGTCTGCAAGCTCTCGCAGATGAAGACAAAGGCTCCTAATATGGCTTCTAGTTGGCTTCAATGTCACTCTACTTTTAATATATATACCTTCCCATTATTTATATGTATGTATTTTTTATTAATAATGTTAAAAAGGAAATTTTACTTTTTGAGGTTGAAAATGAAGAATCTTCTATATCAGATAAATGAGCAAAGCTTTTTAATATATATCTTCAATTCATCTTCAATATATCTTCAATTACAAGTGTTTACTTTTTTAATTAATAATGTTCAAAAAGAAATTTTACTTTTGGGACTTGAAACCTAAGAATATTCATTATCTAGTCAATTAGCAACACTTTGTTCTGATACATAAATAAACACTGTAAATACACAAAACATGCTTTGGGAAAAATGCTTTTTTTTTTTTGCAATGTCAATCATACTTGATGACCATAATAGTGCAATCAGATAATCTAGTCTTCTACTCTCTCTCCTGATACTTCAGCTGCCCAGTAAATCAGCTATAACAACCAGAGTCTCCAACCACAAAATAGGCCAACAGATGATTTCATCTGGTTCTAGGGAGACTGGGAGATGTTTAAGGGAGGAATAATATATTGAGCAAAAGGGACAAAGAGATCTTGTTCTTCATTTAGGCCTTGAATTTTATATTCTAAAGAGGTAGAAATGACATCTGGGAAATAATTTAGAAAAGCTCCTAAGACCTGAAAAGCTTGTAAGAAATTAGGCTACAATTTTGCTAAGTTTCCCCTCTATCCATTTCCAGGAATGTTTTGTATTCATATCCTACCTGCACTGTTCCTTCTGTCAGTGGGCTCAGCATCTAGCGTGATGACAAGATACATATTCAAGCACATGGATTACATTTAAGTTGAAAGAATACAGGTTAATGGCTAAATGCAGACTTTGGAGCGAGTATGACTTTGTTTAAAACCTAACTACTAGAGTGGAGAGTCCAGATATGGACCCTCAACTCTATGATCAAATAATCTTCGACAAAGCAGGAAAAAATATCCAGTGGAAAAAAGACAGTCTCTTCAATAAATGATGCTTGGAAAATTAGATGGCTACGTATAGAAGAATGAAACTTGACCATTCTCTTACACTATACCCAAAGGTAAACTCAAAATGGACAAAATATCTCAACATGAGACAGGAATCTATCAAATTCCTAGAGGAGAACATAGGCAGTAACCTCTTTGACAACAGCCACAGCAACTTCTTTCAAGACACCTCTCCAAAGGCAAAGGAAACAAAAATGAAAATGAACTTTTGGGACTTCATCAAAGTAAAAAGCTTCTGCCCAGAAAAGGAAGGAGTCAACAAAACAAAGAAGCAACACATGGAATGGGAGAAGATATTCACAAATGACACTACAGACAAAGGGCTGATATCCAAGATCTATAAAGAACTCCTCAAACTCCACACCCAAAAAAAAGAGATGATCACATCAAAAAATGTGCAGAAGACATGAACAGACACTTCTCCATAGAAGATGTACAAATGGCTAACAGACACATGAAAAAATGTTTGTCATCATTAGCCATCAGGAAAATTCAAATCAAAACAACATTGAGATACCACCTTAAATCAGTTAGAATGGCCAAAATTAACAGTACAGGAAACAACAAGCATTGGAGATGATGTGGAGAAAGGGGAACGCTCTTACACTGTTGGTGGGAATGCAAGTTGGTGCAGCCGCTTTGGAAAACAGTGTGGAGATTCCTTAAACAATTAAAATAGAGTTACCCTATGACTCTGCAATTGCACTACTGGGTATTTACCCCAAAGATACAGATGTAGTGAAAAGAAGGGCCACATGTTCCCCAATGTTCATTGCAGCAATGGCCACAATTGCCAAACTGTGGAGAGAGCCAAGGTACCCTTCAACAGACAAATGGATAAAGAAGATATAGTTCATATATACAATGGAGTATTATGCCTCAGTCGAAACTCAGTCATCTTTTGTAGCAACATGGATGGGACTGGAGATTATGCAGTAAAATAAGAGGAGAAAGTCAAGTATCATATGGTTTCACTTACTTGTGGAGCATAAGGAGTAAAATGGAGGACATTAGGTAGAAGAAAGGAAATGTGAACTGGGGTAAATCAGAGAGGGAGATGAAGCATGAGAGACTTTGAGCTCTGAGAAACAAACTGAGGGCTTTGGAAGGGAAGGGATGGGGGGATGGGTGAGCCTGGTGGTGGGTATTAAGGAGGGCACGTATTGCATGGAGCACTGGGTGCGGTGCATAAACAATGAATCTTGAAACACTAAAAAAATAAAATATATTATTATTTCAAAAAAAAACCGGTTCCTCCATTTATTAACTATGTAATTTCAGACTAATAACTTATTGTCTCAGAGTGACATAATAAATGAGGATTAAATGAAATAACATACACAGAGGATCTCATGCGTACTGATAACAAAAGGAAATAATACACTGCTCAAATAAAGGGACTGGGAAAATCCTATAAGGGTAGCAACTGTGTGGCTAGCAGGGGATAGTAGAGGAAGTGGCTGAGTCATCCCTGAGAAGGAGAGGTTTGACCCACAGAAATGCCATAGGATAGCAAGACAGACAGAGGAAATGGGGTGACACACTGAGAAAACAACTAATACTGGCTTTCACTTCTTGCTACAGATTTTGAAAGAAGAAGGAGATCAAGCAAGCCTGATTTTTCTGAGGATTGTAGAGCAACTTGCACATACCACACAGAGTGCTAAGGGAGTTGAGGGCGGGTAGAGATGTATTTTTCTGGAAGGGAAGATGTTATTACAGATAGTGAAGGACGTGAAGATATGGACATGTGAAAAGGAGAAGAGAGTTCTAAGTGGAGGAAACATTATAAAAAGAGGTCTGGGAATGCAAAGGCATGGAGGGAAAGTATATGCATGGCACACAAGGTGTTGACTATGGAGGGTACAAAAAAGGAATACAGTGGATAAAGCATATCTGCTGCATGAATGAATGAATGAATGAATGAATGGAAAACAAAGGTTGGGACCCAATGGTTCAGGACATGGAATGTTAAACTAAAATATTTGGATTCGATACTAAAGGAAGCACTTACATGAAAGCATTTTGTAAAATAATATATGTTAGTTATTGCTTGTACTGTCAGTATCATTCATGGTAATGAGAAGCTGTTAAAGTTGTTGAAAAAAACCATTAGCTTCACTGTGTGCTGTAGGGATGCTACCTAATAGAAATAAAGCCACATATGTAATTTTAAACTTTCTAGTCACCACAAAAAAGATGCGATTAATTTTAATGTATCATAATATGTTATCATTTCAACATGTAATAATATCAATATTGTTGATGGACTATTTTACACTATTCTTTCTACTCAATGTCAGCTATGGATTTCAAAGCTACTGAATATCTATCTCACTTAGTATTACCCACATTTTAAGTGCTTGATAGCACTTGCGACCAATGGCTCCTTACTGGGTAGCCAGAGAAGGAGAGTCGTCAGAAGATGGCTGTAATAGTTCAGAAATAACAAGGGCCTGAATTTGGATAATGGTAGGGACAACGACAACGACAACAACAACCACCACCACAACAACGACAACAACGACAACAACAACGATGACAACAACAACGATGACAACAACAACGACAACAACGATGA